>VOQJ01013926.1:0-15794 GCA_015052665.1 Apistogramma diplotaenia | reverse complement strand
TTCCTAGCTCTCATTGTTCTTGAGGTATCAATTAAATTTTATTTATATAATGCTTAATCACAACAGTTGCCTCAGGGTGCTTAGAGTTGAAACTCCACAGATATAACACGTTCATTATAACCTCTGAATCTCAGTGTATTCTTGTGTTTGCACTTAAAACAAATGAAATCTTAAGAGAAACCTGAACGTAAACCACAACTAAAATTGTCCATCCAAACCTTCTGGACCTGCTCTGCCAGGGCCACCAGATCCATGGGGTCTCCCACTCTGTTAGTCTGGTAGGAACTCACTAGTTCCAGCCCACTGGGGGCAGTGCTGTTCTCAACCAGGGTCACTGCAATGAAAACAAACATACAGGGAGAGCTGTACCACAGTTAAGCAGCACAAAATAACACGACTGTTACTGTCATTTCATACTTCTACTTCAGCCAAAAAGCGAACACTGCAACGCATATATATTAATTTAGCCAACAGCTGCACTGACTGATACTGACCCTGTTATTACTGATAACAGCATAGCAGCTACTGATGTCACAGCAATTCTGAACACTTTACAGCTGAAGACCGGCTTTAGTTATCACTTCTGTAATGCAAAGTCTGGGACAAAAAAAGCGCGGGTCACTCATTACACCTGTCATACTCATTTTTAAAAAATATTGTTCATTAATTTAAAAAGCTCACTGCTTCCCAGTCTCGGGCGCTTCCGTTAAACCAAAGGCATTATGGCTTATTTTTTTGTTGGTACCTACTAACATGGAGTTATTTAAAGGACACAGCCCTCTCGCCTCGGTGGGCTTACACAGCACTTCAGTAACCAGCGTGGCTGCAGCCCAACACCAACACACGCTCAGCGGGAACTGGAAGGTTGTCGAGCTCCCAGTGCAGTTAAGCTTTCACTTGAGCACCGAGTTAGTGCGTCTAGTGCATCTGACAGTGGAAAGAAGGTCGACATGTCACTGTTACCTGTGGTGGTTTTGTCGGGCTGCTTAGGCAGGCTGACCGTCTTATCCATGTTCTGAACTCTTCCTACAAACTTCTCTCTCGGGTGACGTTAGAGACTTTAACCTGCTCGTAGTTGCATACTGGCCGGTTTTGTAACCAGAGAATAGTTGACATATACCGTGGGTACCGCTGGGTCCTAAATCCCCGCCCCTTTAAACTCAAAATGGTTGTCCGAATTTGTGCCTTATTAAAATACATATAAGTATACCGTTAATTCCAGCATTCTTGTGACTACTGATTTATTATGTTTAGTATAATTATGAACTGGGATCAATAATAATATAAAGTTTTGTATGTGTATTTTATAGCTCATAGCATTAGGTTTCGTATTTTTAGGCACTCCAATAACAGCTCAGCAAAGGACAGAGCATTTAAAGGAGAAGATATGTCGCTGTTCAGAAATATACTGAATTATATGATAACACAGAATAAGGGAAGCTGTGCTGCACTTTTGAGTATCATAGAGTCAGATACGCATCAAACCTGCCAGGTAATGGTTACATTAAAGCTGGGACTCCGACTAAAAGCATTGTTTTCTCTGGTTTTCTCTCCATCTTCCTTATGAGTACAACGTTCCCCATAATCCATTGCGCGCTCACTTGCACTTTCTGTTGTCTTTTTGCATTATGGCAAAAATAAAAGTCCTCTGTTTTTCTTTATTATGGGGTGGGTGTGTAAACATATGTTTCCCAATCTTGTTTTCTAAAAAGTTTATTTATTTATTATTGCATATTCCATAAAAAGCCATATAAACCCAGAACAGACTCAAGATGTTTATTCACCAAAGCAATCAGCACTCTGATTTGACACACTCAATCTAACTGTGCAATATTCATTCACCAATGTGCAAAACGTACCCACTGGACATCATGTTTACATGCATATATTTATCTATTTATTGGATTTTTTAAAATTTATGTGTGGACTTTCTACAGTTTGGCACTGACACAGGACTGGCCTTCCAATCTCACTGTACACTGTACAATGACATAAAGCCATTCTATTCTATTCTATTACACACAATGCTTAATTTGATTATATTTTATGACCAGCAAAAGGAGAAGTGCACTGACTTAGACACAGCTCCCCACAACCACCATCAAATAATCCAAGACGCTAGACACAGACTTCCACACAGTGAGGGCTGATGTCATCCTGCAGGTTTTGGGTGAACCAATAGCTTATCAATCCAGAGTAACCACACACAGGGTCTCAGCTCATTCCAGAGAACACTGAACAGACACGCCCCCCTTAAAAGGTTTAAAAAGTACATTTTAGGCCACTGATCGGTGACCACCACCTGCAGTATTATAGTATTTTCCCACAGATCTGAGGAAGCATTGAGGTCATGTTTCCTTGTTATTTAATATCTGTGGTTAGTGATATGTGAGGCTGTGTGATACAAAAAGGCATCTTGTGCGTATCTCAGGGACACCAACAGCAGTATTTGACAGCTTGTGAATGAGGACAGGCCCAAATCTGTTCCATCCTTACCTTTGTCCAGTTTTCATTGGTTTTTGCTTTTCCTCTAAATATTTTTAATAAACTACATTTCAGCCATAACTTTGTATCACTGGGAAGTTCAATCAACCAGGAAAAATAAACGACATTATTTTGACAGTGTACCAGTTGCTCTGGGGTCCCAGATTTGAAGCTCTAATTCCGGCTCCTACTGTAGGGGCTGATACGTATGCATATGCAAATACATATGGAGGATGGGGGGTGGGGGTGTTACCAAGGGGCTCAACCGTTCAAATCCCACCTCCAGACAAGCTCCTGGTGGAGAAAGAAGCAGGAACACCTCCTCTCTCTGCACCGGCTCGTCGGTCTCAGGTCCAGGCTCGGGTCCTGCTGCAGAGCCCTGACAGTTCACCATCATGGAGCTCCGCTTTGCGCTCACGTTCCTCTGCCTTGTTGTGCCTGCGTGCACATCGGACACTCAAATGAACGGCCGCTTTGTTCTGGAGCCTTATGATTTCCTCTTCGACACGGCGGTGGAGGCTTACTATAAAGGGGACTGGTTATCGGTCATTCTGAACATGGAGAAAGCGCTCAAAAACAAAGCTACGGTGCGCAAAGTTAAAGCGCACTGCCGGCAGAGTTGCGCCAACCAGACCGCTTTCGGCGAGCCTTTGGCCGGCCTGGGAGTTCCCATACCAGGGACCGGCTCTGTGGACGATCTGGGCTTCTTCCAGAAAGTCCTGAAGCGGGCGGACTGTGTGAACTCCTGCGAAACGGAGAAACTCGGCTCACCAAGTTTGCATCACATCAGCGAGGAAACGGAGCTGGAGTTCAAGAAGAGGACCCCATATAATTACTTACAAGTGGCTTATTTTAAGGTAGATAACGACGCTGGCCTGTCTCACTGCGCACACGCACTGTTCCCGGTTACTTTGCTGCGGGGCCGCAGAACAAAGTGAAAAGTTTCGCACAGGCACTTTTTAGCCTTCAAGTTAGAGCTGGTGTGAAGCTTGAGTACCGTTTTGCCCCAACCCCCCCAAAAGACACCCGTGCCACGTCTTAAGGTGGAGTCAGCTGCTGTGCAGTCTGACGTTAGGACGTAAAGTTGAGGGGTTTTGCTGTTTAAAGGCCTAAAGTGTTACTTTCAAAAGCACAGAACCTTTATCTGTAAAACGAGCAACAAATATCTGTTTCAGTGCATGTTTTTAGACATAATGTGGGGTAAATGAAGCATAACTGGGATGCAAAGCTGAATGGAACAGTATGACTATACAGGACTTGATAGCTGTCCTGATTAGTGGAAATGAAAACTTTCTGTGAACCCACACAGTCAAAGCTGTGTGTTCTCATTGGCGTGATATGGCATAGGTGTGTGGGACAAGCGTCACCTTACATTTCTTTATATTTTGATGAGGAAAATGAGGTCTCCCAGGGAGCTGCCTCAGTAACAGTTCTCCAGGCTTCCTGGAGGACATTCAAAGCTCTTGCTTGGATGTTGGCTGCCTTTTGTTCTGTTCTGCATTCATAGTTCTATCAATTTTAACAAGATCCCCGACTTCACTGGCAGAAATGCGGCTCCAAACCATGACAGACCATCCACCATGTTTTACAGATGGCTGCAGACACTCATTGTTGTACATCTCTTAATGTAGTACAGTAATGTCGTCCTCATTGTGGATCATGTCGTGGCACCCCTGCACACCTAACAGAGGTAGGTATTTTGAAAACCCTTCCCTGAGGTGCCAAACTTACCTCAGCATTATTAGCTCCTCCCACTCACTGGGGAGGTTGGTGTGTGGAAACGGAGCTTAATGCTTCAACCTTCAGGAATAACATTCGTCAGAGCCTAAACAATCTAGAAATTTCAAAATCGAACCATTTACCCTTCATTCACCCTAATATTGACGTTTTCATTGATTGTTTTGTTAGTATTTTAAGGTGTACATCGCAGACAAAACCTGCATCATGATCACAGGCACTATTTAAAGTGAGAAGTGTGTATGTGTGGAAATGTAACCAGGAAACGACACTGGGCTTTGAGTGGTAGCGCTCCTAGGTTAAGAAAACGCATAATTAACAGCTGCGTTAAAATAAAAAGTGGGAAAGCATATACTATATTTGAGAGAAACACGGATGGAGGTACATTTACTTTGTGCTTTTCACTCTTGAGTATTTTTCCAGTTCAGTTAAATCGGAGAAGACAAACTAAACAGTTGTGTGGTTTTTCAGATCAATAAGCTGAGTAAAGCAGTGGCGGCTGCCAACACCTTCTTCCTGGCCAACCCAGATCACATGGAGATGAGGCAGAATCTGGACTACTACAAGATGATGGCAGGAGTGCAGGAGGAGGACTTCAAAGATTTGGAGGCCAGACCACATATGGTGAAAGCAAACTCCTTCTCTGATGATGTTAATGCTTATGTTCTCATGGCCTCAGTCTCACCTCAATCAGATGTGCTGATCGTTTGCAACTGTTGCAAAGTAAGAAGTGTCTATTAGTAAGAAAACCCCAACAGTCAATGAATCCCCTATGAGCAAGCACTTGGCAACAGTAGGAAGGACGAACTTTCTTTTAACAGGAAGAGACCTCACGTTGACATTTTGACGCATGATTGAGTCTCCAATGATAATTCAAACAAAAATATGTGAACTCCTGTGCCTGCCTGACTGTTACTGTAGCTATAATGCGCACACTCTCCTCAGGCCGAGTTTCTGCTGGGCAAGAGCTACTACAGCGACGACTCCTTCCTCCTGGCAGCCGAACACTTTGAAGCAGCCGTGGATGAGTACTTCATAGCTGATAAGGAGTGCAGAGCTCTGTGTGAGGGAACATACAACTATGATGGATACAACTACATGGAGTACAGTGCAGATCTGTTCCAGACCATGACCGGTGAGGCAGCCCTTTCTTTGGACTTTTCATATAAAGCTGAGGATTTGATGTAAAGCGGCATACAAGGGCGAAATGTGGATGGATGGATGGCCAACATGAATAAAAAGCCACATGTGTAATAAATATATGTGCGATGGGCGGCTGTAGCTCAGGAGCTAGAGCAGGTTGTCTGCTAATCGGAAGGTTTGATACTTGATGCTCCTCCACTAAGATACTGAACTCCAAGTTGCTCCTGATGTGTTCACAGGAGTGTGAATGTTAGAAAGCATTTAGGTGTAGAAAACAAAGTGCCTGCATAAAAGTGGTGAATGATACATAAAGCTCATGCAGAGTAGAAAAGCACTATATTTGAGAACCTGTCCATTTACCTACATGACTGTGACTGCGTCCCTCAGACCACTACCTGCAGGTGCTGAACTGTAAGCAGCACTGCTCCGTGGAGCTGGCCTTATCCGCTGGCAGAGACAAACCCTTTGAGGACTTCCTGCCTTCACACTTGAACTACCTGCAGTTCTCCTACTACAACAGTGAGTTCCACAGTGTTTTCCTTAAGTGTGGTGAGGAATGACGGCCTTTCTGTTCCACACTAATGTAGGGTGATTTTCACACAAGTGAAAGTGAGAGTGAGTTACAAAATTCATGTCAGTGTTCTAGGGTTAAAGATGGTGGATAGTAAAAAAAAAAATCAGATATGAAGTGCTATTACTGAAATAGTAAATAAAAAATAATTGAGAAAAATCTCTTGTAGTGCATGGAGTTGTAACTTATTTCTTCATTGTTACTTAAGTGGATGTAAAATTTTCAAAAAAATTTAACTTTCTGTGTAAAATTTCTTAGTATCACATTTTGGTGCCCTCTAGTGGCAGAATCCAAAACGATGTACCGTGAAGCATCTGAAAGCCTGCCTTTAAGGAGCAATATGAAAATACCCTGTTCTGTAAGGGTTTGTGATTTGTGAACGTCCACATGCTGACTCCTGACCAGTCTACGGTTAAGACTGGAGTTGTTTAGTTTTTTTTTGCCACATTCTGAAACTATAAGATGCTGTTTAAAAAAGTTCTCACACATTCATTTTGACATCGTATTTGTTCTTCATCTGGTGCTCCAGATAAGTGAAAGCTCTACAGAAACGGGTGCGTGTCAATCACACATCCTAGAGGATGTTCAGAGGTAAACAGATCTATTTTGTGCTACCTGATTAGCATACTGACTCCAGCTACACGATGCAGGTCTTGAAAATAATTTTGTAGCTGTTAATTTTTCGCAGCCTGTTTATAATTCGATTTGTATTTTTCAATCTTTTTCAACAATTTGAAGCTAAAATTCTTACACATTGTACAGGGTCACATGTAGATACCAACTTCTTGTTGAAGCGCCTCGAGGCGACTGTTGAGTTGCTCCCCACAGTAAAGTCAGGAGAAATGCACCATGAGGAGAAACGGGGTTCTAAATGTGACCCCTCCCCCACAAAATAGACCCCAGACTGATAAATAATAGCCTTCATTTTGGTCCTTTCTTTCCAGGTGAGAAGTACGAGCAGGCTATAGAGTGTGCTAAGACCTACCTGTTGTTCCACCCCGAGGATGAGGTGATGAACCAGAACCTGAATTATTACTCAGCCGTACTGGGCGAGGACAAAGCAGGAACTATATCACCCCGACAGGTACGGCTGCACTGTGCTTAACAGAGCCTTTCAACCTTTATTCCAACCTCGCTGTGAGTGCAGTGCTTCTTAGCAGCACGTTATCTTAATCCTTAATGATCAGCAGTAAATTAGCCTGAACAACGTGGCAGAAAAATGCTCTCCATCAGCACTCACATGTACTCAGGGGCACACAAGACATTAAAAAAAGCTCCAGTGGTGATCTGAAGCACATAACCGTTTGCTGATTCTGAAAAAGATTTGAGCAGCCTCGGGCCCTAAATGGCCACATAATACACTATTTATAGCAGGTTATTGAGGTTATCCATCATTCCTAATGACTAAGTGATTATTTCCCAGGGTGGAGATTCTCTGGCCTGTGCCAAGTTTGGGAATATAAATTCTCCAAAATCAGAACCAGGATTTTCTTCTAAAATAATTGAACATGTTGAATAAGTGTGTGTATGCAGCACGTGAGCAGCAGCTTCAGCTGTCCCTCTGAGCGCTCTGAGGCAGATGTGTTCTTGAAGCACGAGTGAATATTTCTAACCAGCCGGGAAAATTGTTTTGGTCGAAACCAAACCACTGACAACTGTGATTTTTAGATTTGTTTTCATCATACTGAGGGTATGCACAGCCACCTCCAGAACACGCCGTACAAACGTTTAAACCTAATGTTCAGTTAAAAAATGTGAAACACTGGTAACTTTAATGTGATGGCAGGCAGGACCGCTGCGCTCACAAGATTATTTCCATCTGCTGCAATTTGGATCTGGTGTTGACACTTTAGTTCTTGGGCCTCCCTGCCCTTCCATGTGCATACGCTGAAAGCGCAAAGTGGGGAGAGCAGCAGTAAGACCCCAGCACAGCACGGAGCAATGAAAGAATGACCTGAATTCGAATGGCTCGCAGATGTGTAGCAACTGTGGCAGCTTTAATTGTGCAAACCAAATATTGAGATTTGCCAACTGGATGCATCAAAGTGTATCATTTGAGCCATCAGCTGTGGTGGGCTGGCACCGACATCAGCTGATCTGCCAGGATTGAATCTAAGCTTGATTTTGTGGCCTGCCTGAACTAATGCTGTGCTTGATTTCTGGAACAAGGGTCACTCTCTGATTCAAAAGGTCAGCAGTAAGGAGTCTGTGCTTTCACCCTCATTGCTTTTCCTGCTGAACTACGATCACCTTAGTATCCAGATGGATGAATTATAAATAGATTTAAAAAACTGACACACATACACCACTACTAACACCTGCCAGTCAGAGGGTAAAATTACTATAAAAGTAACCCCTGCACCAGTTCGTTCCTACTCACATAGAGGTAATTAAAATTTGACAAAGCCAACTGGAGCTAAGGAACCAGAGGTATAATTATGGGCTGTTAGTCTTCATAGAACAGGTTTCATGATGGTTTAATATGAGTTTAGGAGCGACGTTACAGGCTGCTGATCTCAGCTTGTAAATTATAATCCTCCAGGTGGTGAAACAGCACATTCAGCAGTCCCTGCTGGAGAAGGAGTTGCTCTACTTTGGTTACGAAGCCTTTGGAATGACTTTTGTAGATCCGGTGAGTGGACAAATCCCTCTTCATCTCACCACATTGTGCACTACTTACTCAGTGCTGAAGGATAAGTAAATGTGCACGTTTTCTCTTATTTTTGTTAACAGGACTCATGGACCCCTGATGATGTCATGCCTAAGAAACTGAGGGACAAACAGAAGTAAGGACACCACCACAGGTGTGCAGGTTGAGTATAACGTCGCAGTTAAAGTCAGTGTGTTATCTGTGTGTGTGTCTCAGGGCTGACAGAGAGACTGCAGCGAGGATCACAGAGGAGATCGGAAACCTGATGAAGGAGATCGAGAATCTGGTTGAGGAGAAGAAGAAGGATTCTTCAGATATGGCCAAGATCATAGTGCCACAGGAAGGTGAATGAGTGCCAGGGTCACTCATCTGCAACCAGTCTTTGTCCCCATGTGTTTAACTGATCTGTATCTTGTAGGTGGTGCTCTGCTGTACAATGACATCAAGGTGACCATGACATCCAAGCAGCTGAATGGCTCCCAGCGGGTGCTGCTGGATGATGTGATCAGTGATGACGAATGCAGGGAGCTGCACCGCCTCTCCAATGTGAGTAACACCGAGGAGTAAAAGCAGTTGTTCAGCAAGGAGCTCCTCACATCACCTGCATTCTGATTGTGTCCTGTGTATGTGTTTTCTCACTGCGCGTATCAGCTTGTCATGTCAGTCGCTCGATGCTGCACTTATTTCACAGGCAGCTGCTCTAAAAGGCGATGGCTACAGAGGTCGGCCATCCCCGCATTCTCCCAGCGAGATGTTCCAGGGAGTCACCGTCCTGAAGGCTGTCAAGGTCTGTGACGCAGATTTTAAAAATGTAAAAATTAGGGACGTCAACTCCGGCGCACTCTTACCGTTACTCAAAGCCAGCTCTGTATGCAAAAACAGATCAAAGATACTTTTTTTTTTAGTCTTAACAGCAGACTTTTTCCATGTTTCAGCATCAACAGTGATCCATAAACAACAGAACACAACATATAGTTTATGTGCTTGAGTTACCAGATGAGCACAAAGATGTTTGCAACAGGTTCATATAGAAACTCACCAGTGAATCCAGCCTGATCCTCGTTTGCTGAACGTTTGCTTACTGCTTCCAGCCGTTTGAGATGATTAAATATCTGCAGCTTCGCAGGATCCGCGTGTGTGTGTGTCTCCAAAGTGAGAGTTTCAGGCATTGTGACACTGCAGCAGCGACTTCATTAATTATTCGGTTAGTTATTCCCGACAGAGAGGGAGATGATCATTTATGACCGTAAATCACAATCTACTTTTAGAGTAGAGGACGGCGCAGAGCCCCGTGATTCAGTAGCTTGTAGCCACACGTTTAGCAGGAATAACTTGAAGCAGTCACTTGTTGCGTGACTCATTGAAGTTTGCGGGCATTCATTGATGCACAGTTGTCTTAAGGTCCTTCTACATGACCCAAGTGGTCAGGTTGAGGTCCGTTGCACCACATTGGTTCTTTTCTTTTTCAGCCTTTCGCTTGTAGATTGGCTGGTGTTGGACAGATGTCCTCACATTTAACTCTAAAATATTTTGGTATGCAGAGGAGTTCTTGGCCGACTCAGTGATTGCAAGGTGTTCAGATCCTGTGGCTGCAAAACAAGCCCCTGCACCGCCGTGCTTGACAGTTGCTATGAGTTGTTTGTGCTGTGTTTGTTTCCTCCAAACATGGCCGTGTGCCTTATGTAGTTCTTAATTTTATTGCCGTCTCTCTTAGCATCACACAGTCTGACCTTCCATGGGAGGAATTTGCTGGAATTTCCAACCCTGGGAAGATTGTGGCATTATGTTAACACACAGCAGAATAGTTTAGACTGGTAAACCACTCCTGCTTTTTAGGTGCTCACACCTGCTAATCAAGTGCATTTGATTTGCAGCACCTCTTACACTCTTAATTCCTGTGGAAGCAGTTGTGGTGGACTTAGTTTTTCCCAGGACTGCGTAGAGTGTTGTGTTCTTATGATCTTCAGTACAAACACTTCTGCATTTATAGTTTTGTTTGAAGACTAACTCACACTGTTTTCCTCCTTGTTCCTGCTGTTAAATCGTTTGTCTTCCTCCCACAGCTTGGGCAGGAGGGGAAGGTCCCTCTGAGGAGTGCTCGTGTGTTCTTTGACCTCAGTGAGAAAGTGAGGAAGGTCTTAGAGTCGTACTTCCGTTTGGACACTCCACTCTACTTCTCCTACTCCCACCTGGTCTGTCGCTCTGCCATAGATGGTAAGCTGAGCACTGACAGTATGTCAGTATGCCCCCCCCCACACACACACACCCTTGATTTTGTGCCGAGGAGTTGCTTCAGTCCCAAATGGTCTTTGTCATCTGTTAGATCTACTTGTATATTCCCATCTCCATGTCCTGCTTTACTATAAATTATAGTTTTAGTCCATCGTTAGGGGGTTGCCAGGTAACATATTGCCATTATAATATATATAATAATATTTACATTTTGTGGATATAAATTGTTCTTGTTGTAAAAATGAAAATAATTCAATGCTTTTATAAGGTGTTAAATGTATTTATAAATGTATTTAAATGCTACAAATAGGTCATTGCAGCCAGTTTTTTTTTAGTGGTTGTTATGCAACATAGTGACATCATAACATGGTATATAGATAATATCCAGATGTTCTCTCTGTGCTGCTGTTTGTTCAGAGAAACAAGAGGACCGTAAGGACCTGAGTCACCCTGTGCACGTGGACAACTGTGTGCTGGTTTCTGAGGTCAACGAGTGTATAAAGGAACCTCCCGCGTACACCCACAGAGACTACAGGTGTGGTCACGCACACACACAAAGATACACTTCAGCTCTGTCTGTACAACCCTGATGCACAGCCGCCTAACCTGCTGATGTCCTGCTCATGCAGTGCCATCCTGTATCTAAATGATGACTTTCAAGGAGGAGAGTTCATTTTTACGGAGCTCGATGCCAAAACAGTTACGGTAAATATCTTTGTTTTTTTTTTAACTGTAAAAATTCTTTTGGACCACTTTTATTTTGGCTGCATCCATATTTATTTATTTATTTAAGCCTAAAATGATCATATTTGGATTAGAGTGTGGAGTAAAGTTATCAGCTAAGCTGATGCTAACTAGCATTTTTAGCAAGCCGCATCCATAAACTATGAATATATGTGCAAATTAATGCTAAATGAGGTGCTACTAAACACCCGCTGAGGGAGATTGGACCGTGGCCACTTCAAGGCATTGATCTCCAGCATCCACATCTCTATGGAAAGTTTCCCCCTTTATAACGAGTCTGAGTGGGCTCATTGATTTATTTTTTTGTAACTCATCAAACCATCAAGACCAAAATAGTTTTTGTCCTAGTCTGTAAATATGCTTTTTAAACTTAAGGGCTTCAACATGAGAGTCTATGGGGAATGACACCCTTTGCCTCAGACAGAGGAACAGCAGTTTTTGGCATTTCTGCTTTGGCTTTATTTTTCAGCTCTGCAGTTTTTCCTTTGGTTTAAACCGATCATTAAAATGGTCTCTTATGACAAAGGGAAGAAATATTTTTTCAAACGGATTCAAAATTGAAAGGTGAAATCTTTCATTTATAAAAAGTGTTCAGATCCAGATGCATCCTGTTTGCTTTAGTTATCTTCTAGATGTGTAGAACCGGATTAGATTCCATCAGTATCAAACTATAAGCGCCCACAGATAACACTTCATATCAGGAGATAAACCAAGCCATGAAGCCCACTAAACTCTCTGTAGACCTTTGAGGCATGGAGCAGGTAAAGCCGGGGGGTTTCACTAACTGTGAAATGGAAAAAGTTTGGAACCACTTGAACTCTTTGTAGTTTTGGCTGCCAAAGGCATTTAAGGGATTTCTCTGATGAGACATCAGTGTTTTTATTTGGAAGGAGTTTATTTTCACTTTTGATGTGAATGTGCATCACAATTTATTAAATTTAATTGAAAGTGTTTTTAAAATATACTTAAAAAAATCTCTTTCTAATTATAGACTCCTGCTCGAGAGGGCTGAGACCAGAAAGTTTGATGAAAGTAACATTTTCAGCACCATAATGACCCAAACTACATCGTCATGATTATGGATGTGTACGAGTAGATGACTAATCACTGCTGCTTTCACTACTAGTCGTTTATTCTAATTAACATTTCAGTTGATGCTCAGTGCCGGTAAATTGTTCAAAATCTTATGCAGCCATCTACCACCAGATGGAGCTGCAGCCCCAACATGGATATATTTTATTTATTTAAAAATTGCAAACCTGCAAACCTTGTCCATTAAACAGTCCTGAAATTTATCTTCATATCTGAGTTATTCACTTGTTGGTGAATAATTTTCCCTCATTTACTGAGAAATTATTCAGTAGACGGACGGAGCCTGAATTCTTCCTAAAGCCACTGTGCATTTATAAAAATTTGAAGCTTCATTGCTGCTCATTGTGTTGCGTGCTGTGTGTCTTTGGACTCAAGGCTGAGGTGCGTCCGAAGTGTGGCCGCGTGGTCGGTTTTGGGGCAGGGAAGGAAAACCCCCACGGTGTCAAAGCTGTCACCAGGGGTCAGAGGTGTGCCGTTGCTCTGTGGTTCACCCTGGATCCAGCTCATGAGGAAAAGGTAAGGATAACCTCGGTAGCCAGATGTGAGCTTAAATAAGGTTTGGCTCTGTGTGCTATTTATTTAAAAAAAAAAAGGACATCTTTCAAAAGTTATAAATAAAGCCGAAATGTAAAACTGAAAACTGCACACAGTCAGTTGTTGCCGTGGAGAAAAATTAAACTCAACTCTAGATAATGATGTTATTTTTTGACTATTGGCAGAACTTCATATCTGTTGTATCATATTTGCATTCTCTCAGATGTTTTCTTTTTTGTCCTGTAGGAAAGAATCCAAGCTCAGGATCTGCTGAAGATGTTTTCCACTCCAGTGAACGCAGAATTCAGCAACAACGAGGCCACGGACCCCTCCGAGTCTCAGCCGCTTCCACCAGAAGCTCCCGCACAGGCTGACCAGGAGCCAGCAGGTAAAAACGAAGCAGCGGAGGAGAAGCTGAATATGCCAGGTGACGCACAGGCTGACAAGCTGCTGAAGGATGCGCGGGCGGTGAAACCAGTCAGTAACGGAACCACTAAAACCAAAGCTGCACCTAAAGCTGGAGATCAAACGAAGGCTAAGACGGCAGACAAAGTTAAAGCCGCAGCTAAAAAAGAAGGAAAACAGACGGTGAAAACAAAAGCAAAGCAGGGTGATAAAAAGAGCACAAAACCTGCTGCAAAAAAGACAGTAAAAGCAGCCAAGAAGAACTCAGCACCAGACTCTCAGAATGGCAAAGATGAACTGTGAACAAACATGTGCCGCTGCTTCCATGTGAGGTCCATTTTTTCCCCCGACTGTTATCTGTTACAAAATGTTATTTTTCTTTAAATTGATTAATTATTATGGATGTCACTTAAAGTGTTACTTTTTTACTAAGTGTATAGTTGCTGACAATCTGTTGTTTGTGATGCCTTTTGCCCTGTGACAGCTGGGATAGGCTCCAGCATTGGATGAGCAGAACAAAAGTGGAAACATGGATGTATGGACAATCTTCCCAAATGACTAAAATAACTATATTTGGCACTAGCGCTGAGGAGGGTACATACTGTATGTCCATCTCGTTTTAAATACCAGTGTATCTCTCTGTTTTACTGCATTGGTGAAGTCATGATATGAAACTTAGCATAGGTGAGTAAGAACTTCAAATCAGCTGGTTAAAATCGGACAAATAAAAAGTGAAGTTTCTTAATTGTCATTTTGCAGTACTCCAAGCAAACACTAGATGGCAGCACAAAACCATTCTTGAGTAGTTGTGTGTGTGTGAGTCAAGCAATTTTGACACACACACAAATGCACAGCATTCATCAAGTCACAACAAATTCACTTTGAATAGCGAGTTCACTGCTGTGACTTAAACCTCTTGAAGCTCAGCATATTTCTCTGCAGTGTCTATGAATCAGCAGAGAAAACTGTACAACAAAAAAGAACCACAAACATGTTGAAAGTTAATCACTTTCCAAGTTCAGGTCAGTTTAAAGAAGCATTCGGTTTTGAACAAGCACATATTGAAGGCGTATTAGACTGTCGAACTGAACAATACTTCGTCCTGCAGTGAAGCTCAAACATCCAAGAGAGGGAACATGGATGAGGTTTATTTGCCACATGCAGTTACACGCAGTACAATACACAGTGAAATGTATTTTTGTACCTGAAACTGATAGTAAGTGGTAAAACTATGTAAGTAAGAATGAAAATAAATAATTCACACATTGTAGAACTATACAAATATGTAATTCACATGTCACAACACAAGATAAATATCTAGGGTAAAAATATAAAATTCTAGTTGGTGGTGTTTACAGCTGTGTCAGTAAGTGGATGGTATAGTGCAAGTCAAGCAGAACAGAATATTTTACATAGTGCAGTCTAGTTTAGGGCTCAGAGTTGAGCAGACGGATGGCTTGTGGATAAAAATTCTTCTTCGACCTGTCAGTCTTCGTCCTGAGGCAGTGATAACACTGGCCTGATGGAAGCAGGGAGAAGAGAGAGTGTGGCCGGGCTGTTTAAGGATCTTCATAGCCCTTCACCTGCACTGTAAATGTCCTGCAGGTTGGGGAGAGTTGTTCAGCTGAATGAACCACCTCTTTAAGGGCCATCTTTAAGTCCTGTTTGTTATAGATTCCCATCCAGATGATGATGCTCACTGTGGTACAGGTGTAAAAGCTTCTGAGCACCTTGAGTAGGAGCTCGAAGTCTCTCATCCACCTAACGATGTAGAGATGCTGTCTGCCCTTCTTCACATTGGTGTTAATGTGATGAGTCCAGGACAGGTCCTGTGAGATGGTCACTGCCAGTTACTTGAACGTGTCCACTCTTTCCACCTCAGCACCACTGATGAAGTGGATGGTAGTCGCTCTGCTGCTTCCTGCTGAAGTCCACGTTCAGTTCCATTCTTTTGCTGACGTTAAGCAGAAGGTGGTTCTCCCAGCACCAGTCCTCTGGGCGGGACACCTCCCTCCTGTAGGCTCTGTCTTTTCATTGTGGGAGATTAGTTCCACAACAGTCGTGTCGTCAGCAACTGAAGAAAGAAAGAAAGAAAGAAAGAAAGAAAGAAAGAAAGAAAGAAAGAAAGAAAGAAGGATTAGGTAACTTGTGCTCTTACATGTGAAACAGCTTTTCTTGCAGTGCTGTGTTGCTCCATCCAGC
>VOQJ01013925.1:25504-36816 GCA_015052665.1 Apistogramma diplotaenia | reverse complement strand
CCACCCTTCGGAGGAAGCTCATTTCGGCCGCTTGTATTCGCGATCTTGTTCTTTCGGTCACTACCCAAAGCTCATGACCATAGGTGAGGGTAGGGACGTAGATCGACCGGTAAATCGAAAGCTTCGCTTTTACGCTCAGCTGTACAATGAGCACATCATTATCATACTTATCAAATTTACTTCATTTATAATTCTAAATAGCATATAGCAACTTGTATGTTCATGACTCCTTGGGATATTTAGAGGATATATAATGTCCAAATTTTCAAAAAGAAGAAAGAATGAGCTTTTTTTTTACATTTTCCACTTTGACCATTCACTCTCTTCAGTCCTGAGAGAGACAAGCGTCTCTCCAACAGGATGCCAGACTGTCAGTTCCAATGAATGTCCCATGGAAACATCCACAACAAACAAAACAGTATTTCCACAGTCAGGCAGAAAGAGTAATACAAATAAACCACAAATGGCAGTTGCACAAAAAACAGTCTCACACGTAATTCTAAGTCTAAGTCACACTCTGATCTTCATACACTGACTACACCTCATATAGAATCCCTCAGCTAAAGTCGGCTCTAATGACAGTAATTAAGATAAATGAAAAAAAATGCTCATAGACTTAGTTTCAGTCAGTAACTAACACATGAATGACTGGAGACTTTTACCTGTTCTTGCAGACTTAACATGGTTTTTTTGGGTGGGGGTTGCTTTTTCCACTGGATGGTCCCATAATGATGATGTATCTGTTTTTGAGGCTAAAACGCACCGTTCTGAATTTAGCCTTCCTTATACGCACTAGGTAATGTCCCCCTACTGTCTGTGTTTGCGTAAAAACCCAGCACAAGAGGAAGCAACTGTTTCCTGACAACTAAAAATAGTAGACGGTGAACTTTTGAATTGAGCTGCCGGGACTGCGGGAGCCGGGCCTTACCTCTTTCAGTTTGTCCGAAGCAGAGGAGACAACCCGCACCCAGAAGTGAATGTCAATGCCTTTTGAGTGATTGTCCAGTACAAGAGGAAGCTGTGGAGAAACACAAATATTAAATGAGGATGTCTTTTCCACCTTTGCATTCTTCCCAAAAGAGCGGTTGTTACTAATATGTCTTATAAACACATGGTTAAATTATGTGATGCAAACAAGTTCTGAAAATAATCTGTAATTATTGACCTTGCTCAGTCATATACTATAGATTTATCTTAACTTGAGCACTACTTTCTATCAAAGATCTGCTGGTTTGCACGCAGAGCTTCCTGAAAGTTCACAGCACAATAGGCTAAAGATTCAGGAAGCAGAAGAAGGCCAAGACACAGAATCACCCGTAGAAACATCCTTCCGCTTTGACTTATGTTCCTATCTCAATGCATGCGGATAGGAGATGGGAGGATGTGTGATTTAAGTCAAACTCTTTTCCACAGACAAGTAATAATATTTCAAGCTATCCTTGTGGCTGCAGACATATGTTACAGCAAACAATGGAGAACACTGTAACAAAATATAATGGTATTAGGGTTGTACAGAGTGTCAACAACACACGGATTGATGCTTGAAAGAATTAGCAGACAGGTTCATACAGCTAAGTTCACTTGGCCCAGTCCCATGTTCTTGCACCTGGATGAACTAAGGCAGAGGGCAGCCATTGTTTTCATGTCCCTTTTTGTGGTTTATGTTTATTCTCACTCTTTCATGTTATGATCTCTAAAGAAAGCAGTGTCTCTACACTAAGCTAATTACAGAAAGAGGCTAAGACAGTCTGGTCAGCCAATGCTCGCTGCTTTACAAGCTATTTGCATCACTGCTGCCTATTTAAAGCATGTTGATAGAGCCGAAACACACTGTTCACTTAATGTTTTATTACTGTTAGACTAATTTTAAAATTCTCATACAGATAATTAAATGCAGAGTGGTTCAAAATCAGATCTTTCTCCACACAAAGTGGTGCACTTTAGAGAATGATTCCTTGTTTGCTTTGCATTTTGCTTTTCCCAGATATTTTTCTGTCCCACCCCATGAGTCATAGGCCCAATAAAAAATATTAACATCTGTTTATCCTCTGCATCTCCTGACTTTGAACAGGAGGTATGTCAGGAGACAATAGGCTTGTGTGAGCTTGTTGGGTTTTGACCTGGAGGACAAACGGATGTGAATGAAGTGCAATCAGAGCCTAAAATACAACATGTGCAAAAACATGACAGGACATCATACTGAGCTGATGGTGTATCATTATGCAGATGACAGCTTTTATCTTCAGTAAAATCTCTGAAGGTAATTAGTGTTATTTTTTCCCCATCATTTTTTCCCATCAAACAGGATAAGCGGAAGAGAATGGATGGATGGATGGTTTTCACAATATACCACATGAATGTATTAATTAGGCAAACAGCTTAGCTTAAGTTAACACTTTATGACAGCACTTGGTTTTTGAATTTCATATCATCAGGTAAATCCATGCCAGCACATGGCTGAATAACGTATCTATAACTGATCTATAGAAATTCATTTTTAAACATGGAAAGATCCCAAATTGGATGCATCCAAATACAGCTCTATACTGCCCCTTCCTATTCATGAACTAATTGGATAACTGCCAAATTGTGATATTAACTGTAACCATTCAATGCACAATAGATAGTCTAGTCATTTTAATGGCTACAGACTGAGTGCTTCCAGTTAAATTAAGCCAGAATGACAGGTTCTTCAGTGATTATTAGTAATGTCCATATCAGCTCTCTAAATTCCAAAAGAAAAAAAAAAAGGAAAAACACTGACCAGCCGGAAAAGTTTGAAAAAGTCAACATTGGCGTAGAATTTCTCCTCGATGATCTGTAGCCGCTGTGGAGAGAGGACGCACATGGCGTTGTGAACCGCGTACAGTCCTCGGTGGCTGGAGAAAATGAGGAATCGCTCGAGCATGCTGGGGTTGCAGGCGATGTCTTTTAAATGCAAGTCTGGGACTCCAAAAGCAAACTGAAAAAGGGGGAAAGATGATCTCAGCAAAGATATAAGAACTCGGATCTGTGAAGTATTTTGTCCAGGCTAGCAGGTCATTAGCTTTAACTCTATTTCCAGAATTAAACAACTGTATATAGTGCTTGTTTTCCCCCTTTACTGTGTCATATTACATTTTTTCTTTGCCTTGGTGGTATGAAGAAATGTATTGATTTATTGATGTTATAATGTCACATTGTGTACCCTCTGCAATGTGTGCCTGTTTATGCACACGTGTGAGAGCCTGTGTACCTGTTCAGGCCTGATTTGGGCATTAACTAGATGATACACCACAGACTCTGTCAGAGGAATGTCTCTGAGCAGGAATGACGTCAGAGTCTCATCATCCTTCAGGATACTTTCCACTTTTACTCCTCGACCTGCAGAGAGAGACAGCAGCAGTTCATTTAATGGAAAAATCGCAAACAGTTTCTTGTCTTTAACAGTCATTCAGCTATTAGTGAACTTTGATTTGGAACTGGATAAACTGGAGAAGTTGGAAAAGATAAGTTTCATAGTAACACATATTGGGCAAGTTGTGACAAATGCAATTCATTAAATGACACAATTTCCAGTTGCTTGTCGGTGCATGCTCTGCCAGGCAAAGTGCTGTTTTGGATTGTATCCAGGCTCTGCCCTAGATGAACATGTCTAGTGATGAAACAACACTAAACACAAATTAAAGAAATGAAACGGAAATGGGGGGAAGTACTGATTTCATTTTTACCGGAACAAAGAATGCAATAGATGATGAATGAAGAAGTTTGTTTTTTTTTCTTTTTAAAGTTTTGGCCAAGGCAGCATACACACTGACATATAGGCAGGGACTTTGCACTCTAAATAAATAAAGAGCTGAAACTATTTTCAGTTTAATATTTACAGCCATGAGTCAAATTCACCAGTTATATAACTTTATTCTCAACGTGATTTAGTTTTCTTTCCAGGGGCTCATGGGAACATGAGCGGAATGTGGATGTGTATCTCTGTTAGTTCTGTTAGTCCATCTGCATATTTCTGCATGAAAGTGGCAGCACAGAGAGCGGCCAGAGATAATCATTCGAAGCCTGGAACCCTCTCAACTCCACTCCCATTATAAGGAACCATGGTGTGTGTATCACACACTGTACATGTACATATATACATGAAAAGAGGAGAGTTTGCACGCGGTCCCTTGAGATGGGATCAGTGTCTGTGTGTGAAAAGAAAAGTGTTGATGGGTGGCATATGAATTGTTTTCCCACCAAATAAACACTGTGGTAGTAGCAAAAGTAAGCCGCTTAGTCTACGAGCCCGTCTTAAACCCATGTGATACAATCGTGTTACTCCATACAGACACCGCAGACAGACTGATGGGAAAGAATGTGAGCTGTGATGTAAACTGTAATGGCCAGATGGTAGTTTTAAGTTTTAAAAGATCAACACCTCATGCGTCACAATACTTCTACAACTGTAGCTGAAGTACCTGCTACCTGTCTTGGATTAGCACTTGATGTTAATTATAGTCATGGAGATTTGTATAAACTACAGATTTAAAACTATTGCTGGGTAATTCTGAAAGCAGCTTTTGCTAAACTGCTTTAATAAAAGAACCACACACAATAACCTGATGGATTCGCTTCTAAAGGATGTCGATGAAAGCCCGGAGCACTGACCTGAGACTTGTTCGGGATGAGTACGTAGAGTGTCCATGAAGTTACTCATGGCATTCAGTTCCCTCCATAGGCGACCCAGCTGCTGAAACTCTGGGTCACTAAAAAGAAGCTCTTGAGCATCTGAATAGAACCGAGCCAATCTGGGGAGCAAGGTCATAATATTCATAACAGAACAAATATTTTTTCTTGTCTATCAGAAGGTTACACATCCGAACAGTGTGTTCATGCACACATTAAGGCTAAATAAGTAAATATCTTTCACTCTACTACATAATTCTGCCTCTTCATCTAGGATCAAACATTTATTAGGAATCCATAACTCTACCTACTGCTAGCCTACAATTGATGCTTACATGGAGTTGTTGTAGTTGGACACCAGGCCAGGAGATTCACCACGGGTGGGGTATTGGAAACAAGGATTGTTGGCATTACAGAAGATTCCTTGGATCCATGGCAGGACCCCAGTGGAGGGCATGGCTTTATTGGGGAAATGACCTGGGGAGGATGAGACATTGATGGCTTTCTGTGCTTTGCATAAGTCTTTCATGAACATTGATGAATTGGACTAGCTACAGTTTGTTTTTTCTGTGGCTGCAGGCTGCGCTGATATTTCCTGGCAAACAAGCGTTTGCTCACATTCATGTTGACGGTAAAGTGGATTCACTTTTCTCAGCCACACCAGTCCCATGAAGAGCATAACAGGCCACAAGATCTCCATGAAGAAACGTACCTGGTTAAAATACACAACATATACTCCCTAAATCAGCTTCTTGGGGTAGTTTGTAACTTAATTCTTATATTACTTGAATTCTATTAACTTGGTTCTGCAGTCTTACTATCCTCAATTTTGGTCAAAGTCAATGTAGATACTTCAGAATCAATGTTTATTCCTTTTGTATAGTCATATGTAGACTCACATTTTATAAACAATGACTTATGATGCACAAATGTATCACTAGAGAAGTTCTATTGAGACGCAGGACTAGGAAAGTGTATTGTGTTTTCATTGATGTGGAGCTTTTACCCGTTGCCTCCTGCGGATGGTCCAGTTCTTCCACAGCAGGAGTCTGACCTGTCGTCCTGCCCCCATGGCACCTCCTCTTTACCCCCGCAGGGGCTGGCTGCAGCCAATAAATCTGTATTGAGCCAGTCCATAAAAATCTTATGGGTGAAATAAGACCATCTTTTGTCTTGCAAACCTACTCGTGACTTTTAAATGTAATTTGCATTTGAAAGGCTAAATTTTGTCGATAAACTCCCAAGTCTGTCCATTCATCTGGTGACAGCTTAGTAATGAGGTCAATGAGCTCAACACCTTCACATGGTCAGATTTACAATTATAGACTTCCCAAATGTTCTTTCATGCCGAAAATGCCAAACCCAAAAAAACATTAAATACCTCATCCCAGCGCACCCACACATCAACTTTAATCTAGTTTAGTTACAATCATTATGACATTTTCTGTCTATCCATTCACTGCATATACTTTCACCATAATCCAAAGCACAGAGTGAAAACACAACTTGTCTCTTACCCCAGAAGAACACTTGTACTGCAGATTGATCGCCAGGAACTAAAGAATAAACCTACATATTACACAGACAGTTTGCTGTAGTTGCTAACACAGATTGTTTCCAGAGCTCCTGAATAGTTAAGCAGATTGGTTTAATCTCCTTTCTCGGTGCTGGGAGAGCGCTAACACCTCTCTACCATTTGTGGAGGCCTACATGACCCAACCACCTGGCATTCACTGTGCTGTATAATCCTACCACTGTTATAATTCTTGCACTCTTAAATTTTTACATTTTAATCAAAACTTGCCTCTCTGTTCACTGATCATCGTGCTGTATGAACTCAGTTTACTGTCACACATCACATTTTCATCATGCACGAACGAACAAACAAACAAACAAACAAACAGAAAAGGTAGCTGTAAGTTGTCAGATATATTTTAATAAGTTACAAAAGGGTGTTTGTTTTATGTACCTGTTTTCTTACACTGACCTTTCAACACTGTGCCGACCTTATACATTACCATGAAAAACAGATACCATTTAAATAAAGGATGCACTTCCCATGACTTACAAAGAAAGCATATGATTTAGGTCATTGATCAGACTACTCAATTTGTAAAAAAAAAAAAAGAAAAGAAAAAACAAGAAAAAAAGCTTTGGCTATTTAAAAAATGTACATATATTAAAATTAAGAAGAATAATGCCATGTCAGAATCCTGCAGCATTTCTAAAAGCTTTTCAGACACACAACAGTACAAAAAAAGTGGATTTATACCCTTTTATGAGTGGTGTTTCTTTTACATGACCAAATGCAAATACAGACCTTTACACCACGTAACAAATATTATATTGCTTCATACAAAAAATATTAGCAGTTCTTTTTTTATTACAACCTACATGTAACAGCTTGAAACACTCGATCACTGCAGGCAGAAGGTTGCTGGTGAAAGAGTGTCGACGTCAGGTGAGTGCACCAAATTTCTTGATGTTGTGACTATATTGTTACACTTAAGGGGCTTTTTGGTATGGAAACATACACACACAGTGAACCTGTAAGAATTTTATACAAAATATTCAAACAAAAATAAAATTGCACAGATCCAAAAAATTATAAATATCCCGACAGAGTGCCAGAGTATACCGAGCAAGTGATTGGTAAATGGCTGATTTGTGAATCAAAACATACAGCATTTTAATTGCATCTTTTTTTTTCTTTTGAGGATCAAAGAAATCATAACAGTTACCATGATTTTACACACAGTCATAAATCTGCTTGTTGACTCTTCGGTCAATGCAGATGTTTCTTAGTGTTCCTCTTAAATTGGCACCAATTGTTCACATTCAGCCACTGTTTCTCAGAGCTCCGATAGCAATGACTTTTAGTGTCTCAAACAAAATGCGCTTCTCTATGTTCTACCCCTGGAAGATGCCTGGGCCTTAGTCTCTGGTATACTGGTTTTGCCTGGTTTTGGTCCAGTTCCTCTGGGCTACAGCTGGGAGACTGAGATATGCCTGCCTGTTCAGTCTCAACATCCTCCTCAAGGGGCTCATCTACAGACACCTCTATCTCAATGCCTATTTCCCCCTCCTCCTCGTCTTCCTCCTCCTCATCATCCTCATCTTCTTCCTCAGCACTGTTAGCTTGTGCACAGTTCTGCAGGACTTTAGCTTTGCTTCCTGATGGGGGCTTGTAGAAGGTTCCTGGGGGAGGCTGAAGAGTTCTGGGGGCTCTGAAAGTTGTTGCAATGGGGCTATCCTTTGTGACATTGTCTTCCCTTTTTAAAGTCCTGTTGGGTCGCACTGCGACTGTGTAAGTAGTTCCAAGGGAGAGGGTTGATGGCACAGAGGTTGACAAGCTGTTGGCTTCTACTGCTGCACTCTCTGTGGATGAACTGGCCACAATTTTGACAGTTCTTGAGGCAACATCATGTTTGTACTGTTTGTCCCACGTTCTGCGTAATGTCTGGGTGTCGATAAACGTACTCCGGAAATGCGTGCCCACTCGCAATTTTGTATTCTCAGTCTCGTCCACTTCTTCGATGGACTGGTCACAACTGCTGCCTTTCCCATCGTTTTGGTCAGTGGCATTACGAGTGTTATTCTCATCTATTTGGCTTCGGTTGATGCGTTCAGCCGGCATGCTAAACGGCCGGGAGGAGAGCTTGTTGCGAGGGTGTCGAAGCTGGACCCTGGTGACTGTGATGTGATGAGAACGACAGAGGCCTCTCTCGCCAGGTTTTGGGACTTCAGGCACACTTGTTGACAAAAGCTCGCTGAAGGTCTCTGAATCCAGTTCATCAGCTTTAAAAAAAAAAAGAGTAAAAAGAGGATAAATAAAATATAAAAAAACAAAGAATGATTCAAATAACATTATCAAGCACTGTAACTGACCAGGTTCAAAATCACTTCCATCGAGGCTTGACATGTTCTCCTGAACCTCAGTCAATAAGTGTGAAGAAGGAATTATGGAGGAATGCCTCTTGTACACCTTAGAGCTCTGCTGTAAGGAAAAGACAAGATAATAAGAACCAAACACAACCCCCCAGGCTGTCACATGCCAAATAAGAAGAAGAATACTGCATATGATTTTTATGTTATAGTATCATGAAAACTAATTACCTCCTTAATGTCTCCCAGTGACTTGGAGTGCCTGCTCAGCTGCTGCTCTTTCTCCTGTTGGGTAGTGCGGGTGTTGGCATCAACCTCTATAGGTGAGGTGCCACTTAGAGGACTCAGAGTGGTGTCAAAAACCATCTGGTAATGTCTGATCAGGAGCTCCACGATGAGTGCCTGATAGGGGTAATCCACCAGAGAGGAAAGAGAAACTTCAGCATCCGCCTGCCTTGGCTTGATCAGTGTTGGGCCAAAGATGATGCCCAGATTGCTGGCTGTCATCTTGTTCTCCTCTGACTGCTCTGTCACCCTGGAAGGACAATGAAAAACATAAAGACTGACTGATTCTCCTATTAAAAAATAAGATTGACATCCATATGTTTATGGGTTGTTTAATGGATGTCCACAATTAATGCAGCCCGGCCTACCTGTGAAGATGCTCTATGAGGAACTGCAATGTCTTGTAATTTGCTGGTGGCAGCTGTCTTAGCACATCCTTGATCTTGAACAGGACTCGATTGAGCTCCACACTGACTTGGGCAGTGGTCACAGGGGTGGGACTAAGTCTCTGTGCTTCTAGTTCCTCCACAATGATACTTTGGCTTTCCTTCGCCAGTCCAATAAAGTCGTTATAATAACGGAACAGGATGAGCGGCTCAGGAAGCTGGAAAGTACAGAGGAAGAATTAGATAAGCAAATGAAACAAAGATAATAATAAACAGAGGCAACAAAAATACTGATATAAATACACATGTGGTACAGAATTAGAAATGAGTACAGCACCCTGCTGATAAGATGCAGGAATGATGTAACAAAAGTAAACAAAGACAAAAAACACATTTTCAGGACTGCTGCAGTTAACTATGCCCTTAACTGGGTGAATGTTGAAATGCCTCCTTACATTAATGATAAAAAGCAACCCACCTGTCTCAGGTAGAGTTTGAGAACATTGCTAATGTCATGGGGATAAAGATCAGAGAGCTCCACCAGGTCCTTGCCATTCTCAAAGGCCTGACACAGCTTTTCTACTCGAGACTTTGCACCATTCACACGGTAGATACCCTTCAGAGCAGAGAAATAAAAAACAATCAATATGCAAAAAAAAAAACAAAATCACATAAAACTTTTGGAATCATTATGAAAAAACTGGCAAACATATGAGCAGAATATTAACATGATCCATCAAAGAAACCGCATGTTTATACTGTTGAACTGAGGAACAATTGTACTGGGGGAAAAAAATCTGTTTTTAAAAAGCTTTTTGAAATCCTGTTTCCTGTTTGGTCAAATGTAACAGAAACAGAAAGAAATGACTAATAAATCATTCAAACTGTATATTTCTTTGAAAACAATCAAATACAGCATTTCAAATGTTGAAGTGAAAAATTATTTTATTCTTTAAATACATGTTAATTTGAATTTCACTTTGTAAAAGACTGCATGGATATAAAAAAACATTTCTCAGTGTAAAACTGCAAACAGTCTTATCAGCTACAGTACTTTAGTAGTACCAATAAAGATTCAGAGAAGCAACAGAAATATCTGCACACAAGGGACAAGACCGAAAACCAGTCATTAGGCTTCACTGCATATGAAAACAAATTTTAGGCCCAAGCTAATTTAAGAGGTAAAATTAACTTGGTGAAGGCACCTTGACATAATGCACAGGTGATGCCTTTGCAGGGAAGGCCTTGCTTATTTCACCAAGACAATGCCACCCTTCTGCACATATTCCAATAGCAGGGCTTCATGTTAAACAGCGCCATCACAGCCAGCCTGCAGCCCAAACTTTTAATACATTAAGAAAATATATGAAAAATATGACAAAGGTTGTCATGAACTGCTTAGCAGCTGAAATCCTCGATCAAACAGGAATGATAAAATATTTTGATTTTAAAAAGAGTTCCCAAATGCCTGCAGAGCATTATGAAGAGTCGATGCAGTACAGTGGGAAACACGACCTTGTCCTGACTAGTTTGAAGCATGTTTCTGGAATTAAATTCAACAGTGTATATATTTGTTAAAAATTTTTTGTACTTTAAATAATTTTCATTAAACATCATGTTCTAAACGATTTGCAAATCATTATAAACTCCTTTTGATTACATCTCATACATCTATTCCATCTATTCATGGTTTGGTGCAAACATATTTTTGCAAGTGCATGTTTTTACATATTAGATTCATTTCATTAACATATTTTGACTATGTCTGCCAACATTTTAACAACATGAACAAAGCCTACCTTGATGTTGAGGGCTCTATTCTCAATTTCTGATGTGCACTTCCGTATGATGAAAGGGATGCCATCCGGACAGTTCTTAGCCGCCTGTGTGAAGTCAATGCCGAATAGGTGAAGCTTGCCCTGGAGTTTCTTATGCCCACACTGGATAGCCAGGGTTTCCAGACACTTCTTATGACACGCCAAGGAACACTGCAAACACAGTGGCATATACAGTACATCAGTTGCACAAGAGACAGAATAAGTTACTTCACCACCCCCCCAAAATTTTTAAAAAAAAAAAAAAAAAAAAAAAAAAAACAAAAAA
>VOQJ01013925.1:6208-16218 GCA_015052665.1 Apistogramma diplotaenia | reverse complement strand
GAAAAAGAAAAAAAAACATAGATAAAATAAATAAATACAAGGCATGGGGAGGTGCGAGAGGGTTGAATTTCCTTGTCAAAGCATTATACACTCTGCTAAAATGCTTAAAACAAGCTTATCAGTATCTTGACTTCCTCCTTACATCAGTAACAAAACCTGCCGTGGAAAAACAACAATGCATGACATCAATTCATCATTTGAAGAGGCCGTTTCAGGATCATGCTTCAACCTGCAAGTAGTTGCTTCACCCCGATTCTGTCGGGTAACAAAATGAAACTGCTTGCCTTCTCACCAGAACCCTTCCCGTGCATTTTAGGATTGATTTTAAGATTTTACTGCATGTTTTTAAAATATTTTTAAATCTCTTAATGGGTTGGCCCCATCATATCTCGCTGAATTCCTAACACCTTATGTGCCAACTAGGTCACTGAGATCTGCTCACCAGCTACTCCTCAGTTTTCCTAAAATTAGACTTAAGAACAGCGCTCTCAGCCGCAGCCCCCTCATGCTAGGTCAGCCTCCACCATACACTATAAAGTACAACTTAAAACCCATTTTTATTCTTTAACCTTCAAGCCGATTTTTGGTGTGTGTGTGTGTGTGTGTGTGTGTGTGTGTGTGTGTGTGTGTGTGTATTTGTTTGATTATGTTATACTTTTGATTGACAGTTCAGGGGCAGTAGCCCACATCGTACCCTCAACGGTCAACAAGGTGATGATTGTATTATGTACTGTACACATAATTACACATAATGTATCTTCAATAATATGGGCTCATGAGCTCGCAGGATGCTGAATTTAACACCTCACATTTAAATATTGCACTTTTCTTACCCTGCTTCTCTTAGTTAGGGGGAGCCCCAACACTGATCCATTCTCTACATCTCCCATAAGGAAGTCAGACACTCTGAAGAAAAATGGAAACAAATTAAAAGACTGGATTGAGAATAGAATGAAAACCACAAAAGAAAGCAGGCAGAAAGATGACTCAAATTAGTTTTTTTTTTTTTTATTAAAATGACCTTTTAAAACAACTTTTAAAACGAAGTATCCTGCTTTTATTTATTTAGCTTTTATTTATTACACAAAATAGATTAATAAACATCAGCTGGCCTCCATTAATTATGTGCATACACAAACTAATTTGATGCAGTAACAAACACCACCAAGTGAAATGAGCCATGCAAGGAGCAATCAGAGTAATGACATCATACTCACACATTGCCAAAGGTGAATGCCAATGTGTCAATAGCAGTGTAGATCTCTCCGAAAAGCTTCTGTTTGTTGTCTTCGTTCACCTCCTTAAAGTTCACTCCTGTGAAATTACGGTGAAGTAAGACTGTGTCAACTTTCAGTAGCAAACCCAAATCCTGCAGTCTGAAGACATCCTGTGTTTAGGGCAACATTCGTAAGACATGATTCATCATCCCGTCCATGATGTTAAGTACAGAGTCAATGAAAATCTCCTCTGACTCAGACTGTACTCCTCAAAAGCCCCGAGAGCTAAGGAACTGTTTGTGTGTAGACCTTTTAGAATTGAACAGTCCCTCTGAGGCATCCAAAAACAACTTTATGTTAAATCAGTGAAGATAAGCAAAGACCGTAAGTGTGTATATTTGGCTGTAATCTGCTCTTGCAGTAGTTTCCTGCTGAAAGTCCAAACACAGTGATGACTGAGGACAGAATGGAGGAAAAACACCAGTGTAAATACGGCTGTAATCAGTCTTCACAATAAACTTCCTGTCCGGACTGAGCAGAGGGAAAATAAACCAAAAAGAGAGATGCTCAGAAATGAGACCAAACACCCAGCAATAAATCAGTGATGTCACTGACCACTCTGCTGCCTCCATGATTTCCTCAGTCTTTCCTTTCCATTAGAACAATGGACATTTCTAGAGTTCAAAGACTCTAAGACATTTTAAATAGAAAACCAACAGTGTTTTCTATTAGCTTAGCTCAACACCTGCTTCTTTTTCTATGAAAGGGAGAGGAAAACGACTTTTTGTAGATTAATCCCAAGATCCGACAACTTCACAATCTGTTGAACTTATCTTGAATAGGTTCTCAGACTGGTTTAAACTTTTACACTCCCACATCTTCAGCCAGGTCTCTGTGCCACATAATGAAAACCACCTACCAACGCCTACTATATGCCTTCCCAGGTACAATTATCTATTGCCTCGTACCTCCAAATGTTTTTGGAAAGCGTTGCTAAAAAAGAAAACAATTGGCAAACCTAGCAATTACCTACCTCAAAGCGCGTTTCTTCCCCTCCTCATCCTAAACAGATGTAAGCTTTGTTGATCATAGCAATCAACTGCAAGTTAAGAGTCCTTGGGAGAAGCCTTAAACAGGAAACCAAAATAGTTCCAAGTCTTTAGCTGGTCCAATAAAAGGTTCCTTTGACCAACACAAGGAAAATTGACCACTAAAAGAAATAAATCCAATGGGAAAAAAATCTTTGACTGACACAAAGGAAGTGTTAAGATTTTGTCAGATGAGTTAAATATGGATTTAAATATGGGTTTTAGCAGGGTGCGTGGAAGCCTCTTGTCAATCCCAGAACCGTAGCCACCACCATTCAAAGCACACAACTCTTGTGCTTTTGCATCACCTCCTCTTCTGCACAGCCCCTACCCCCCAACAGGACATCCTGAGCCTTGCTGGAATACAATGCCAGTACGCGCTCAGGCTCCAACCAGTGGTCCAAATGTGGAAGTTACATCATCAGAGAAAAATGGCATTGTTTCACTGGAAAAGCACAACACTCTCGAAACACTCATCAGTAGCATAGTCCTGTGCTGCAATTAAGGGATCGGAAGCTCCAATAGAGTGTAATTGAAGCCATAACAAGGTATGAAAAGGAAACAAAGAATCACAGAGTGGGAGGTTCAATTTTCCACAACTATTAGACCTAGTGTTGGGATACAGTTAAAATAGAAGCCAAAAAATGCTAGTAATGTGTCATATGTACAGTAATGTTTAGCATTTTTATCCATAAAATCAAGCTTGTGGATTCACCAACAATGGGACACAGCTGACAACACACTGGAACTGTCCATTTTGTCAACAAGTTCGGGGGGAAGGAGGGCTTCAAGAAGTGGACAGTTTTGGCCACCTAGTGGTAGCTGTTATAACACTGTAAATCATTATGGAATTAATATATAATTACAGTGTTATAATAATTGCTAATCATTATAGGAACTTACTGGGATATAAAAACTGCCATTATTCAGCATTAATAAAAAAGGGTTTCCATCATACTGTTAAAAATCATTCTAATAATTAATGTAATATATTAAAAATAAGGCTTTTACAGAATGCTTTCAAATCCAACGCTTCCTTATTGCTTTTTGGTCTTTGTGCATGTTTCAGTGCCACACAGCACTCAAGTTACCGCACGAAAGACAGGACTTGCAAGCACATAACTGTGGCACACACATGCACACACCCAAACGTGTGTGGACTTTTTCCCAAATATTTCAGCAAAGGTAGCTCACATTCACAGGCAGAGCCTCCTCGGGCCTCTCCATCATGTCACCATTCCTTAGACGTGAAAGCTTTTTAAAAGGCTGTGCAGCCCCTCTCTGCCCCTCTTTGCAATGCAAATTGAGACGAGGTATACTCCGGGGATTCTTGTGTGGCCGCCAAGTTAAGAACTGACCTGCATGCCAGATCATAATCTTAAAGAATGAGAGATTGAAAAGGATTCCTCAGTGCAGTTCCCACTGGACCGGCAGACAAAGCACAAAGGACACCCGCTTCGTCCTGCATCTTCAAGTATCATGTATCTGACTCCCAAATATTATTTTCTTAGTCTCTATATGGGGTTTGAAACACATGCTGCTGCATTCAAACCACTTGAGTGACTTCTGAAGAACTGTGCCACTTTGAAGCTAAAAGAAAACTCTAGAGAAACATTCCCTGGGAAATTCCTTAAACTGGGACTTGGGAAGACGGTGTGGTAACAGGACGAAGTAATAGTGAACATCCAGCAGAGAAAACTGTCAAGGGAGAAGGGAGGATTAGATAAGCAGAGACAGAAAACAGACTGAAGGAAGAGTGGAGGAGTATCTGGCATGTTTTACAGGAAATCTGAAAGTTATGAGTGTGTGCATTTAGGAGGAGCTGGTCATCTCAGCTCACCTTTGACCGTGGCGATGACGGTTCCAGCTGTACTGAGGATTTCCACTGAATTGAGGCTCTGGTGTTTGCTGATAATGGCCTTCAGGACTCGTAGCAGCTCACCGAGACGCTCATGAACCGCATGATGAAGGCAGTCCTGGTGATCTGGAAATTGTCAAAACAGAAAATATGCTTATTGCATGCATTTTCCCCTCAGTCAGAAAGATATGTGTACATTTAGTCCAGATTGAGGTGCACAGGAATCCCATAGTCATATCAGTATGCTACATTTTTATACATTCAGTAGGAAGATTTTCAAACTATATACTTTTATGTACTGTAGTTAAGGCTCAAGTTATTCGCTTCTTCGACAAAGCTCTTACAGTAATAAATCACTGCAGATTTTAAATCTGGACAACTTGTACAAGAAAGACTTGGAGTTTAGCTTTCTATTTAAAAATAAAAATTATTTTTTTAGCAATATATGGACAAATCTGGAAAAAAGCCAATATTTTGGCAATAACTCAGATGTGATATTTGTAATCAGCCATTTTAAATGATAGGACGAACATATTATGCAGCTAGTAGATTACCCATTATTCTTGTTAACCTTTCACCAGTAAGGTAAGATAAGAGATCAGCGTCAGTGTTGTTCTGCCTCAGTAATGAAAGGTCATATGCTACATGACAGTGTAGAGGCCAGAAAATGACATGTTGCCAAGGTGTCATTTTATGCTGTGATCTGTGTCTGCAGGTTCACTGTTTCCAAATGGAGGCGTCAGCAATAAAACGCTGTCACGTTTTAAATCGCTCAGCTGATTAGACCGCAGAGCCACTAATTTAAAAAAAAATCTCTGCTATAAAATAATCAGTTGTGACAGGATAACTATGTGACATTCCAGCTCTGCTGGTTAAAAAATAGGACCAGAACGGCAGTGTCGGGTTTGAGTCGTCCCAGCAGTCGACAGCCTGTCCTGGTAACTCCAACTTAAAGCGGAGATGACAGAAGTACTGAACAAAAACCCAACTCCTATGTGCATAAATAAACATGACCTACTATAGTCTTTTTGTCAGCCATCCAATGGAAACACGGCATCTCAGGTATGTGGCTTTGTGTACAAGACGTGACTTTACCGGCAGTGAGTCACAACCATTAAAAAGGGGACGAAATGCACTCTGTTATCGTGCAACCTTGAAAATGTGCTCTCGGTATACTCAGAGTGAGATCATGAAGAGGGAAATGCATCAGCTAAAGCTAAGGTATTTTTTAACTACTTATGAGTAACATACAGTATATTCTGACCAAAGCGCTGACACCACACGAATGGATGGCCTTCTTAGAAATAACCAGTACAAAAGAGTAGACACGTCTCTCTCTGTTCCCTTTCTCACACAAACACACATGCTCACATAATTACCATTGTGATTAAGACATACTGAGTCATTATAATCACACTAAATACACTGTGTGGCAGGTTGTTTTGATTTCATGTTTTAAATATATCCTATTCACATGACTTCACTTTAATAGTTGTTTCCTGGTCACATTTCCTTGCAACTTCTGCAGCCCAGTTAAATGAAAGCACACACACACACACACACACACATTCACAATAGACACAGTCAGTCAAAGCCACATTTTGTGCTGACGATCACCCCCGGATTACCCTTCATGGAACGGGGGATCAGAAAGACTTTAACTGTCTCCCGTTTTTTCTTTTATTCGTTAGGTCTCTTTTTTGGAGTGGGACAAATAGTGCCGCCAGTTGGGCTAATAATGCTAGGTCTTTTTGGCCACCATGACAATACCAGCTGAGGCCTGACATGTAAATCCAGCCAACTGACCAGTCTGTGACAACTTCATACTGATCAACAGTTCAAGTACAGCATGCTGGTCAAATCTCATCATCTAACTATAACATTAACTAACTACAACTGTCTGTCATCTGTAGAACTGTTAAAATAATAATTCAAATGATGCAGCATATGAATATCCATAATAGAACAGCTTTTTTCCCCACATACATATATATATGCTGCTGCTTTACTGGCAACTTATATGTAGTCAATTGGCATACCGAGCAAATAACCAACAGACAAATTCTAAGGCTGAGGTCTGTGGGGTAGGGCTGATGAGAAATAACAACATCATAAAGACAACAAGAGGCAACTCCAAATAAACAATAAGCCTAAAATACATGGACATAACTAAATAAGCAACTTTCTACCAAAATATATACATGAGGCAAGCTCAATCACAAGACTGCTCCATTATCACAGTGACTACTCCAAGCTCTATGCCCTGCTTCTTCTAGTTTACCAAAAGCTTCTCCACAGGACCTGGAATCCCATCTTTTTCCATAGCAACCATCTTCATCCATCTTCATCACATGACATGTGCAGTTCCTTCTAGTGCCAAAGACCTGGAGGGTTTTGAGGGCATAAGCATTTTGCCTTTTTGTTTTAGCTGCCCAGCTCCACACGAGGCAGGAAAAGAAGCAAGTGGTGAGCTTCTGGCACAACCACACATCATACTGAGACTCAGTTCTGCTGTACAATCAATGCACATGGGAACACAGAAAGTGTGAGCACACTGAAGCGTTTTATCAAGTGACAAAACATGAGAAATGTTCTTTCATAATGACATAACAACCACTCTTGTATTCATTGCTCACAACATAAAAGTTAAAATAAAAGGATGTTTCATTTATACATTTGTTTTGACTAAATGGAAAAAAATACTTGAATATACTTTAATAAAATATACTTTAATAATACATTTTTGCAATTTTCATTCCTGGAGCTTTCCCACAGACTGTTCCTGTCATTATCTTATATGATAAGGGTCAGAGTTTACAACAAGCTCCTTCAACCCTTAAGCCCTTAATTGGTCCTGGTCAGTTTAGGTCCCATTTATGGACATTATCCTTCAAAAGACAACATACACACAATGGCCTAGATACCCACACAGGCTAGATATCCTATTCATCTACCAAGTAACTGGATCCTGAATCCTGGAGGCATCAGGCTTCGGCAGGCTAAGGGTTTATTAAGGACAAGCCTAAATCATGAAAGCTCACAAGACAGAGGGTCTTCCTTTGCAAAGCTCCATGGGCTTCACTTGTCAATGGCGGCTGTGTGGTCTATTGGAAAACCCTAAATGGAGGCTAATTAGCAAGACATTATGGCTGCATCCACCAGCTCAGCAGGACACAGGATAATGTACAGAGACTGATTATTTAACCCCTCAACTGCCATCCTGGGTGGAACACAAAGAAAAGACTCGTTCCCACTGGAGAGTGCCTTTTAAATCAACATATCAGCACAGGCACTGTCAGTGCAGTGACGAAAGATGTTTCAATTTGCAAATAATGCAAGGATTTCTGAAGACTGGCAAAAAATAAACAAGCCTCTGGGAAGATCATTCTGTTTTCCCCAGGGAAGTCTGAGGACTCTGAAGTGAGGACTTGTTTGAGTACCGAAAACTCACCATTGTCCCTGGGGCCAATGGCAAACAGTGGGACTGGTCGCCTCATGGGCCTGCTCCATGCAGCATTTTTGGAACATAAATCACAAAAAAGGCTTTTCCCTTTTCACAGGAAAAGAAGAGCTGGAGTTTGTGTGCATCTTTGTCCATGTGTGATGGTTAGAAGCAGAAAAAATGGAAGGAGTAGTAGGGGAGGAGTTTTAATTTGATGGGAGTCAGAAAACAAAAAAAAAAGGGGGGGGGTGTTATTTGGGGTAGTACTCTCTTGGGATTTGTCCCAAATTTACCCCTGCACCCCACATCCCTGCTTCAGCGGGGGTTATGAGAGGAGGAGAGAGTGAGAGACATTCCTGGGCATAATAAGCCCTGGTGAATGAAGGCTACAGGGGGATCAGACTCTGATCCTGATGAGAAGGAGGCCGCAGATCAGGAGCTGCTCAGAGGCTGCCAGCAACACATTGCCAGGTTTTTACTTCATTAGCGTCATGGAAACCCAACATTCCAGGCTCTTGTTTGGGAGTAGGGATGGGAGTTGCGGGAGTGAGGAGTGGAGGGGGATCCATAATGAAAACATTGTCGGATCACTCACCATTGAGATGACACCTCAATACCAAAACATTCAGAAGCAGATGCTCTCTTGACACTTTCGTGTAATGGACTTACAAATATAAAATAAAGGGCCCATACTTCTATTTGACAGCATTTTATCTGGTTTATCGTAGGTTTGGGCTACACAGTATGCATGAAGGATATGTGGCACCACAGTGAAGCTGTGATTTACACTGGAAGTTCATACACTGTTTGGTTCTCAAGGGGAATTAAAAGAGCAAAAAGATGGATGGATGCATGGATGGATGGAAAAAAAATATTACTTTACGGCTATCCACAATATAAGGACAAACATATAATAAAATTGGCTTCTTTTGCTGTGCAACACTAATGTGTTTGCTTGATGTGTACCACATGCTACCTCTCACTTTTTGGAACTTCAATGACTCGACCCTTTGAAGCACAAATCTTCCACTTGGGACTGACACAATATGACTTGGCAACATTCCTTTTGCTGTGACCCTAGCTATGCTCATTCATGCATTGCAAATGATGGGAGCAATGTATTATTTATGCTTCAAGACATTTGAGAGGACAGGGGGTGCGTATTGCCACAAAGCAAGTGTGAAATCGCTAAACGTGTCACAACCGGGTCTGCAGCGGGCTGATCAGATGGAAGCAGCTCATGGCAGAGGGGGCTAAATGATATGTTGGACAGGAAACCCATGACTAATGTCAATCAAAACCTCTCCATGTGTCCTATTGAATAAGACCACAGTAGGACATTCCTTTGACTCACACCCTAAATAACCAACTAGCACTCTGAGGTGGCAGAACTTGTGCATTCATTAAAAGCTCTGGTAAGATTTGCTTACCATAGCTTGACCCATCTTGGAGCTAATAATCAATCACTGTCTGACTCTGTAACCTTTTTATTGTAACAGAGTCATTTAATTGGCTAGAATGAAATGCCACTTTCTTTACCATCTCTCGCTCTCACAGGCAAAAATGACACTGCCATCATTTCAGACTATTTATGCAACTATAAAGCAATCTTGCAAAATAGGTCCACTTAACCTTTAACACTCTGCCAGGTCACAGTCAGGCAATGGGTGGCCTATACATCCCTTGATATCCCCCTCCCCAACAAACTTCCTGTGGTCAGTGGCCCTGTTCCATCTCTGTCGACAGACCACCGGCAGTCTACTCTATGGATTAGCAGATTACACACAGCTGGTAAAAAGGCAAGGGAACATTGCCTTCCTAGATTTTTGTGTTCATACCAAAGAATTCCCTGTAGCTTTACCTTTGAAGCCATTTTCCCATGACTGCATGCACAAAGACCTGTCATTTTTTTTAAAAAGAACACCCTTAGGTTAGGTGCACAGCACCTTCCTACCCAGGTAGGGGGCTTTTTTGTTCCCACTCTGCTGGCAGTCGCCTTTGTCAGACTTGTTAGAAAAAAAAAAGAAGAAAACATGCCACTGAGTTAACAGACAGGAGAACAAGCTATAACCACATATCAATAACACTCATAAAAAGTCCATAACACTTCAGTAAGGGTGAAAGGTCCCAATATGTCTTTCTATTCAGAAATATCAACCCCTGGATATTTCCCTCTTTAATCCTTTGAATATAAATGAGATGCCCAGTGTGGAGTGAAGAATTTGTTTTCATCCTCTTTCATTTCTCTTTGGAGCTGTCTGTCACAAACGAAGACAGGCAACCTTTCTCTCTAAGATATCCCCCCAGATCACCACCATGCCGCTGCCACCCACTGTTGATGCAAAGCCCTGAAGGCTGGCATTCCAACTATGCTTTTTTTTTTTTAAAGAAAAACTTCAAATCTT
>VOQJ01013924.1:15578-34083 GCA_015052665.1 Apistogramma diplotaenia | reverse complement strand
TCCTGTCTTATCTCTACTGTGCTATATGAATCAAAGCAAAGACGACTGGTTTAGAGGACTGTCATGCTCGTAAGCCGCCCCCTCAAATTATGATTCACATCGAATTAACTTTTCATTCTGATCAGCTGCAATTTTAGGCTTTTTGTACACATGTACAGTTGCTGATATATGCAGTAGATGCTAATTGGCATTAATTGAGATACAGAAATTGGGTTTTCACATCCACAAAAACGTTTAAGGGTCTCACAGGTTGGCTAACACTTGAGTAAACTGACCGCTAAACACCACCCATATTAAATACACACTGAACTGTAGCTTGTGTTTCATTCTCGTTGGCGCGATAGCCTGGTAAGCCAAAGCTCTGAGACGCTGGATATCATAAGCAGCAAAACTGGCTGAAAATTAGCATTTTGGCACTGTTAGCATGAGCTAGCTCTGAAGCGCCTTCCTCCCTGCCTTTGTTTCAGTCCTCTCATTTGTCGAGCAGAGGGAGAAATGCCTGATGGGAGTCACAAGTTTTCACCAAACTCTGAGGCATCATTAGAGCCCCAGAAAACCTGCGGTGAGTGCCTGCTACCTTTCTGACCACACACACACACACACACACACACACACACACACACACACACACACACACACACACACACACACACACACACACACACACACACACACACAGCCAGCTGAGCCTTCTGTGTACCACCCACACAACCCTGACTAAAGCCAGATACAGCAGGTATCTGGGCAATCCCTGTCTAGTGAATGTGTGTATGGGCATGTGTGAATGCAATGGTGGGAAGAAATCCTTATTTTCTGCATTATGCTAAAATGAATATTTTATGGAACATCTCATTCCATAAAGACTAGAATTTTACAATGATTTTCTTACACAAATGAAACTGCAACAGAAAACTGGAGATGTTGCAGTGGCTTTGTGATGTACCTTGGTATATTTGTTTCCATCGTTGCCACCCCATAGCCAAACACAATGATGCCCACTATGGAGGCTAGTACGAGCAGCTGGGTGTAAACACCAAGCCATGCAAAGTAAAGGCCAATCTTCTCCCCGAAGTACTTCCTGGGGGTCAGAAATGAAAGGAAGAGTTCATGCTCAGGACATAGCCGACTGAATTAGGCAGGTGTGAGAATCCTAACGCTGTGCTTGACTCTGAAATAGATTGAGTGCTAATGCTATTATTATTTAGGGCTTTCACTCACTCTGCAGAGCCTATAAATAGCAGCTTCTTACAGACTGATGCACAAATGCTGCCTGTGCAAGTCCTAAAAACACTGTCCTAAAAAAAAAGTTGTAATTTCACTTTTATCAAAAGTTCATGCCATAATTAAGTCATTCAAAATGTAGATTATAAGCCAGGAAATTTGTATTTGTTTGCTGCAACAGTCCTCCTGGGCAGAAGGATCGTTCAACATCCTTGTTGATTTTTCTTCTTGTACCGTTGGAAAGCTGTTTATTTCCCCTTCAGTGAAGCCACATTTTAGTTGAGCAGCAGAGTTGAGTTTGTGGGTTGTGTCCATGAGAAACTTGAAAAATCATCTCTGCCAATGCCAAACAGCTTATTCTGCTACTGCTTCTACAACCAGTGTCAATCCCACATCTTCACAGTCTGGGACTGATCTCTGTCCTTCAAGATGACAGCAGTCGTCCCCACAGAGCGGGGTTTATCAGAGACTACCAGGAGAATTTGGGAGTGGAGGAGGAATGATCTGCCTGCATTCCCGACCACAACTTATGTCTGATTCTTCCACGTGCTGAGGGCGCTGTTCATTCGATAAGTTGTTAAATTGATTCTTCATATTTTAATCATCCAATGAATGACACCAAGCAAGCATTGATAGCAGAATAAGCTGTTTAACATTGGCATTGGAGGAGATCTGTCAGGTTTTTCATGAGTGCAGCCCACAAACTCAACTCTGCTGCTCAACCCGCTAATGTGGCTCCATTTAAGGGGAAACAAACAGGCTTTCCAACAGTGTGAGATTTATGCTAAGAAACATTGTTACAATCAAGAAATACAAAACATAAACTTCCTTATTTTTAGCTACATTTATTTAAAAGTTCAAATCAATAGAATATAAAGTAAATAGAAATTGTGGGTATTTTTGTGACTGTCGGAGCATTTACCACCAAGCAAGTGTGGAATCATGTAATTAACAAACAAATTCTTCACTGCATGATTTACCTTGACTGAGTCAACATATTTCACCTGTGTTAATGCATCATAACCACATTGTGACTAATACCTCAACAACAAATGGGCATTTACTTAAAGCACCCTTTCAGAGTTTGTCCTGTGCTTCAAGATTTGGGTTTACGTGGATGTGTGATGTGTTGCAGAGCGGTGACTGATCAGGATTACCTGATATGTATTAATTATTCATCGGTTCAATAACTGCCAGCAAACTATATCACTATAATGCACTGAAATAAGCCATAAAGGCAGGAAAGTTGTGCTAGTCATGTATTACAGTTATGGACTCAAAAATTATTAAAAGAAAAAATGAAAGGCTTCACACTGGTGCTGTGGTTACTTTACCTGATTAGATCAATGGGCTGGTACTTGTAGAAGGCTGAGTATCTGGCCCACTCTTCATGCAGGATCTGACAGACAAGACAAAGCGATGGAGAGAGAGTCAGTGTGGGTGTATTTTGTCATGTTGTGAGTTGAAAATGATTCTTGGAGGCAGAGCTCATCTGTAGGCAGCAGCACTCTGATTGGCCGAATTGAACTTCGGCACATGAAGCCAATGAGCTGCAGCATAAGTAACATTATCCTGAAACAAAGTGACATGTAAGAGGAGGAAGACACTAAGAAACCTGCTGCGCTTCCTGCTTTAAAAAAATAAATGCAAAATCTATATCAATATGCATAGATGTAGCGATATCTATATCGCTATATAATTATCTCACAAGGAGGTATGTAGTGGATTTAGAATATGCTACAAAAGCTGGAAAAATGCAAGTAAAAGGATACAGATTAATCTTTTATTCTATTAATATTTTGTTCCATGCTTTGAAATCGGAGTTCATTTCTGTGAGAGCAGCTATGCCTCTGAAATGTTTGTTCAGTTTAAACTCCAATCTGTGATCATGTTAGACTGAAAGATGGCGTCTCAGAAAAATTCACAAAATAGGAGAAATATGGAGGCTTGTTTGTTCTTGAGCTGTTTTGGCCAGCTGACTTGACTGAGACATTTGTGTTGTCACAGCTGGACCACATCATTCCTACTGGAGCAGGTCAAATGCACAAGTTTGGTTAAAAAGATTTTATTATATATTTTTCATGGAGAACTGGAAGATGAGAGGAAAACACCAGCACAGGTGAGATGAATGAAAGGCGGAGTCGCTGCACCTGTCTGTCGTTTCTCTCCTCGTCGCCAACGACCTTGTAGTCACCCTGAGCAGTGAGGAGAGAGGGTGACACACGTGAGTGCAAACATGAAGAAACACACAAATTAAAGACAGTCAACTTAGAATCTGCAGAAAATTCTTCCACCAGTAAGTTGTCCCAGTATAATGAAACACTGCTCGACTAAACCATGGGTGTGAAAGTGGCCCGAAGGATCCAATCCAGCTCCCTGGATAAATTTGCACAGAGTGAGAATTGCAGAGGAGGCAGCATCACTTTTCGAATCTTTGCTGCGATTTGAATGTGGAGGCTTTCACTTGCATGCTGTTAAGACGGGATAAGAGAGGCCGTCTGAACTGTTACTATCAGCCAAGGTGGAGGTGAGAGCTGTGAGTTTGAAAGCGTTCTGACACACCACACTAGAGTAAGCTGGTCAGACCGAAGGCCACGCCGGTGCATGCATTAAGAGCCAAACGCTGCTCTGAGACTGAAGCCTGTTCTTAAAATTGTACTCGATTCAGCTTTCATCTCTTTTGCACATTTTAATTTGCTGTAAGTTTTCGAAACACTCGTTTTACTCTGAAAGTAAAACGCTGAGGTGTGAGCAGATTTCTTCCCTTAAACTGTTATGCAATGGTCTCATTGGTCTCGCCCACTTGAGATCAGATTGGGCTATATGAACTAAAATGAGTTAAACACCCCTGTTCAGAACTCAATCTAATATGTAACATTCTTACAGTGCATTAACTACAAGTCACACTCTCCTGCTTCTGAAGCTGCACTCCTATAACTGTATTTTAGTTTAAATGAAACCTGCAGAGCCTTGATGCATGATCCATTTTCTGCTCTTTATCTTAATCTTTCCCATTTGTACCTGTAAATACTTTCAACATTTGAGAAATCAGTGCAGTCGGTATTTTGCTGCGTCATTCATCAGAGTGTGACTAGAATTTCTACTCCAAGAATGAGATCGAGTAAAACACATTAAAACCACCAATGTCTCATGAGACTTTACACTTACATCGTGAAGAGGGAAGGCAGCGTCATACACGCCTTTAGCTATCAATGTGCTGATGCCTGGAAAAAGAGCACAGAGATGTGAGACAATCCCAAGAGACTGAGTGTCATTCACGAGGGCTTTTCTGCTTTTGCCAAAACCATCGTGTACTGCAGAAAGAGCACATAGCACTGAAACCTCAACGTGACACGTTTTGGGGAAAAAAAGTGATGAAAGTTAGAGAAAAGCAAGTTTTCAAACAGAAACTCAAACAGCTGGTAATGTTTGAGGCACCTTCAGACAAGAGGAAGCACATTTGTACAAATAGAAAATGAGGGATTCCAGGCTGTGGTGCAAATCAATTTAGGCTCTGTATAAAAGCACCTTCTGGTATTTATCTAGCATCCAGCAGGCTGCACTCGTAGTTATTCTTTTGATTTCTAAAAGGAAATTCATCCATCCCAAAAAGAGGGGGAAGAAGGAAAAAAGCACAACAGGTATCATCACATCACCTGGCTCCGCTGCAGCAGTGCGTTAATGATCGCCTGCGGCCTGAACCATTTTCTAAAGTCTGTTTTTCAGGGTCAGGCAGCCTGGGACTGCATATGTGCCCTTGAAAATTTGCCTGTGCCGAATCGCGGCCTGCCGACACCTGTCAGCATCAGGGCGGACACTGATACACGAGATGACCTGGCATACACCACCGGCTCTTCCATCAAACTAATGAATCAATTATCAGTGCCTCAAAGGGGACTAGGAACAATGCAACGATTAGCTGTGCTATTAATGAACGTCACGACCCACACGCGAATGCTCATTCAACCAGCCAGAAACAACCACAATTCCCAGAGGCCCCAGCTTCAATCTCAGCCTGACCCAGGAAGTGTGACCCACTTGTAGAGGAGCTGGAGTAGAGCAACAGAGGCAGAGAGGGAGCGCGTGTGCTGTGTGTGGGATTGTGTGCGCCGAGGAAAAATATTAATTCTACACCAAAAAAAAGAAAATAGAGGTTAAATAGATGCAACTCTATTTTTCCCCTCCTCCCTTCTTGCCCTGCAGCTCCATCAGTACCCACTGGCTGAGACCTTCTGCTGTGATGGGCAAGCCAACCTGACATATGGTGGACACACTATATGTGATGGATGGACAGAACTGCAAATATAATGAGGGGATGGCTGATACCTCGCAGTGGTGGAAATGTTCTTGTTACACATTTACTTTTACAGATCACCACAGCAAATTATCGCTCAAGCACAAACTGTACAGAGTGTGTCTGAAGTGCGTTTTGACTAAACTGCTCACGGTCCCCTGTGGGCTTCTGTAGTTAAAGGAAATGTTATTGAACCGCCTTTCCAGGAACAGCCTGATGGGAATAGGTTGTTGGGAAACGTGTCTGTGTCATCCAATTATCCAGTACTATTGTTTAGACAACCGCATGGAGTGACTCTCACCAATGCATAACCAGTTTGCAGAGCTACTACCTCCTAGTGTCTTCTTCCACCTATACTCCTGAGTATTGCAGCCTAACATTCATTTTCATGCCTGCATCCACTGCTCCGCAACAGAAAATAAAACAGGGATGCTTGGGTCTTGTGTAGTTTATCATCATTGATTCAAATGTTGCCTGATTGCTGTGCACCGTTTGAGAGGTGCTACAAACCACTGAGAGGTATAAGAGCACATTCACTACAAAGGGCCGTAAAGCCTCGGGTTTTACTGTCACGTGCTCCGTGATGCAGAGCAGAGATTTCAGGAGTTTTATGCCCAGTGCCAAGACGCACCTCTATGTAGAAGATGGAGCATCAGATTATTTCACCTAACCAAAAATACGTTCTTGCTGCCTGTGAATGAGATCCTGTGTTCTTAAACCACAGATAGAAAATCTGGTTAGCTTGCTTGGCACCATGCTAGCATTACTTAACTCCTCCACACAGATGATGCACTCAGGCTGAAAGCCGTTGACATTCGCACTCCAGCTGAAGCCATAAGACGAGCAGCTTCTGCAGGACTTTTTCTTTGGCTGCTTTTGTGCAGTTTTCTCCACACAGCACAGTGATTAGTTACCTCTGCACATCCACACAGGGCCTTACGTTTGTACTAATATGGTAAATCAAACAAATAAATCAGGTAAAGGTGGAGAAAAATCGTAATTTATTGCTCGGTATCCTCACCTATGGTTTGACAGGTCCGTGCACACACCGTCCGTCTCAGGATCTCATAAACCTGAGGAAGATTTGAGCTTGTTAGAAATATGAACCAGTGTTGGAGAAATATGAACCGTTGTAAATGGAGACTTACTATTCTGCTCCTTGTAGTATTGTCAAAGAAAGTCTCTCTAGATGTGATGTTGTACCTGAAAGAAACAGCAAGTCAATAATAAATGTGTGAACCACTAATGTTTACAATATCAGTAAAATGAATGCTAAGACTCAGCTGCTTATACTTTATATCGCGTACTGTACAGTGTGATACAGCGATGGCATGGCTCTCAATGCAATGCATTAGGCCAGGGATACTCAATCCCAGTCCTCGAGGGCCGGTGTCCTGCAGCTTTTGGATGCAACCCTGCTTAAACACACCTGAGTCACCTCCTCAGTATGCAGTGAAGTTCTCCACAGTCCTGCTAATGACTTAATTATTTGACTCAGGTGTGTTTAAGCAGGGTTGCATCCAAAAGCTGCAGGACACCGGCCCTCGAGGACTGGGATTGAGTATCCCTGCATTAGGCTCTCAAGGTTTTTGCATTTTCATTGTGTTTAGAACTTTATGCACAGAATACAAATGCAGCTATAAACCAAGTAGTTAATTTAAGTAAGTAGTTAGTAGTTAGTTTAAGTGAATTTCTTTAAAGTGTGTATTTTAAGATTTGCCATCAGTTCCCATTTAGATTAATCACATTCAGATCCATGGAGGCACCGGCCCTGGTATCAGCTGCTGTGGTTTTCTTCCTTATCATTGGTCTTATGGTGCAGTGTTATATTAAGCATATGCACATTCTCTTAGAGACCAGAAAGGAAGGCTTGATCGACAGTCTGCAGCAAAGAGTGTCAGTGAGAAAAGAGAGGAGAGAGTCTGTGTTCGCAGGTATCTCACAAGTGCATCTTGTCCCTGGAGAAGCAGTGTGAAAGAAATTTCGTGCGTCCGTGATCTTGATGTGGTACTTTGGGCTGGAAAGGCTTGTTCAGCGTCCTCCACACTGAGCTCATGCTGGAGCCGAAACCGCTTTCCTCTTTCAGCTCATAACTCTGAGGTAACCAACAACACAGAGTTAGTCGTCCTGCTTTTCTAACCGAGCTCTAACAAGTGTAAATATAAGGATGATGGACCAAAGAAAGTCTTACATTTACTTAGATTTTATTTCTTAAATTGCTAAACATTATCCTTCCCCTCGAGGTTTATTGTCCTGGTTCTACATTGTTATCCTTTTGTGACCAGCTGCTTGCTAATCTAATAGAACCTGCTGCGGTGAGGTACTGAGATCTTACCGTCTTGGTGGGGACTTTAATCTTGAGAAACTCAGCCTCTCGACATAATACTGGCCATGGTGCGTGGAGCCGAGTGAAGCTGGGGCCATGGGTCTTTAACTGGAGAAAAATACAAGTGTAAGTTATCTTTATGTAACTGCATGTACTTTGAAGCAGTGAGGGAAATGAAAGATGCTGGTGAGCTGCAAATACAGTTTTGATTTGCATGATTCACTGTTTACGAGCACTTAACATGACTGAGCTTGTTTTCCACCAGTGATGCTTTATGGCACTCAACTTTTTATGCCCAGGAAAATGTATTACCAGACTGCTTGGCTGACAGTGCCTGCTGTTTAAAAATGGCTTACCAGACCATCTGCCAGTGCTGCCTTCCAATCCAATACAGCAGACTTTGTTTTAGCAGGAGAGACCCAAATATATGCTGCTCTTCGCTTGACACTTCTCAGACGCTTCTGCCTTGAGGGCTTACGGTTGGCCTGTGCAGGGGCAACTCAACATTACAATTTAACAATACTTGGCTCTCAGAGTTTTTCTTGAAATCCAAGCCAGGTGCAACCAATCCCTGCCATCACTCTGACCCGCTGAAAAGCTTTGGCTAGCTCGTGTAGCCAGCAGCGTTCCTCTGGTGTTTATAAAAGATGGATGTGGCCCGCGATCCTCAAGCAGAGCCTGGAGCTGTTTTCCGTCACGGCTTTGTTGGTGCAGAATGTTCCCAACACGCTGACGCTCTTCCCCTCCAATGTCACCAGATATAGTGTATTAATTGTATGAAAGATTAAATTCTGACTCATCTAGCTGCTAATGAATCATCTCCCAAAGCCCACACGCTAATTATTATATTAATATTAATATGCATTAGCAAAATTTGATAATTGGTCGCTTCAAATAGCACCGAGAGGTCCATGATTGAATTTGGAATAAGAGTGAAAAGCCAAAACTTCTGGATGTTTGAGTCTGAATGTAAAAAGAAACGTGTAAAGAAAGTAAAACATTTATAATAATATTTCCAAATTTTTTACAGCAGCCCTGATGGAGCTGGTTTCAAGTGGTAAATGAAATGAAAGCAGAGCCAGTGGGGGATGACAGCCAGGTAACCTTACCCTCCTTGGACCCCCCCAACAGGTTCTGTAAGAGGGGGGGAGTGAAAAGAGAAAGGTGGCATGGCAAATGATGGAAACCTGAAACTATTCCCTTTCTCCTCTCGACTCCTACTCAGATCTTTCACTCCCCCTCACCACCCTCCCCTGCTCACACATATTACTGTACCGCGAGACACTGTTTCACCGACTGCTTCACTGTCACTCTCTCCTCTCATTTCATTACCATCTCTCCCTCTGCCACATCCACACGAATCTGAAGGTACCTGAGATTCACCTTCCTTTAACAACATGCATTTGTTAGAAATAATCCACATGCACACACACGGAAATTAACAGTTACCGTGCAACAGGCTGAGTTACGTTTCAGAACCTCGCCAGCAGAAGCAAATGTGAGCTGCAGGTTTGCACGAGTTTCAGTTAACTTTTCTTAGATCACCATATTTCTTGTGACATAAGAATTAATTCTGGAAGGCAACTTCCAACAAGCCTGTATCAGTCTCACACATGTTTGTCTTTTTGTCAAGACTGCCTACAAAATATGATTTTCTGCAAAGCCAAAATAATGAACTCAGGAAATATATTTGTTCATTTATGAAAAAAATACATATCAGAGAGAAAATATTAAAACGTGTATATTTTTGGGGAACATTTGAAAAATCAAGTTTAAAATGAGAGAATGGGACAACAACCAGGCCGGACCATCACAACATGGAAAAAGGATATTCCTGAGGAACTGGACGAGGCTGTTGATGCTCATCAGCCTACGGTCACACAGATCCTGTACAAAAGAAGGAAATTCAAGACTCTGCTGCCCTCGACATCAGCAGGCGGCCAACAAAGATGAGGACGAGGTGAGTCTAAGAGTTTAACCCAGACCAGCGTCTGCTCAGGAGGAAAACAGCCTAAAACTGGCCAATGTTCATGTTTCTGAGTCCATCACCAGGAGATCAGTGAACGTGTGATGTGCAGGACTGAAACAAGAAAGGTCATCACTGCCCATCTGCTAAGGATCACGTGGAGGAGCCAGATGGCTGTTAAAACAATGTTATCGGGACACATGAGACCAAAATAGAAGTTTTAGTTTTAATGAGAAGTTTTATGTTCAGATAAAGGAACATGCTGCACTGCGTGATGAGAACCTTATCCCACCTGTGTAGCATGGTGTCATGGTTTCCATCTGGTTTGTGTAGCAGTTACATAACAAAATTAATATTTTAAGTATTAGAAATTCAGTCTGGGAATAAAGAAGAGTAGAGTTACTGTGTAAACGGCCAAATCAAAGTCCCCACGTGAGGAAGCGTTTCACACCACATGCAGTATCAAACCACACACACACACACACACACACACACACACACACACACACACACGCACACATCTCAGATACTGAATCTTTTTCCTGAAGAACTAAATGACAGAGTCATAAACATGTTGTTGTCCCCTCTCTTTACTTTTAGGAATTGTGTGAAAATGTAATGGTATAGAGCACTAAACACTAAAGGCCTCACACTTATAAATGCTACTGTGCATTAGATTAATATCCTAAAACATGTCTTATAATCTGCAGTGTTTGGATTGTATTTGTGGGCTGTTTTGTTTGATTGGTTCTGCAGTCAAGTTTGAAAGTTACATTCCTGCTCTGATCAGCTGTGATCCCTGACATACCTACTTTTAATACAACAGCTGAACTCTTCCCATGTTATTGTCAGCATTAGACTACACTTCACACTCCTGAGACTACATTTCCCCTGAGGCCCCTCCCTAAGCCCCAGGGGTTTACCCTCACCCCTTTCTCATCTGCCATCACCAAAAACTCAGTCACGCCAATCAATTTGGGACAACAACACTGTGTTTCACCTTGTTAATCAAATTTTATCATCCCTTTCTCCCTCCCGCTTCCTCCTCCTCACCCTCCCTCCCCTCATCGCTCCATCAAAAAGCAGAGGATATAAATACCTTTTAGCCTGGAGAAGGTTAATTAGTAGAGGGATTTCCAATTAGCTCTCTCTCTCGGTAGGGGGCGTAACTAGGCCACAGCCGGGGGCGTACTTGGTTGGGAGGGTGGTGGTTATGACAGGGTGATCAGGGGGGTGATGGGACGGCTGGGTAGAAAAGTGTTGCAGTAAATGGAGAGAAATCAAGAGATGGGAGTGGGAAAGAGTGGGAGATAAATTAAGAAAACACAAAGATCAAACTTAACCATGTGAAACCTGCGTCAGCAAAATCCCAGGCTCGGGAGGCCAGGCACATGTACCCACTGGGTTATAATCAGTTTTCTTTAAAACTGTGGGGAGAAGGGGCTGAACTGGCTGTGAAACCACTGCCTCGCCAGGGTAACCCAACTTTCGGATACAGTATGACCAGGATCTACTTTACATAAGAGACAGAGCCCACAACCTGTGCAGTAAGTCAAAGGTGTACGAGTTCAAATAACTGAGGCCTGTTCTACAAAGGCAAAATTCTGTCTTATCTACAGGGTTAACCCCGGGTTCTCTATGCCTGGTATGTTGCTACGGTACCTTATGTTGCTAATCTGCTAATCTAGAACCTAGCCTGCTCCAGAGCAGGTTAGGTTCTTGATTAGAGATTAACAGTCATGAGATGACCACCTACTGACCAATCAGTTCTCCAGAAAAATAGTGTCACCTGATAGATCCGTGGACCTCTGTGGGGGTTTTCAGTATCTAAAATCTTTGTTTTCTGCTGTTGGCAGCAGTCGTATTAATGTTTGAATTCTGGTTGAATCTTTACTTTCAGACAGTCCAGGTCTGCAGCTGAGAGATTAAAAGCTAACCAACAGGAGCAGCTTATGTTCTTTCACTTTAAATCGGCCACGATTTCACCAGTCGCTTCATGTCCAGCATGTTTTAAGCACAAAATAGATTCTCTGCTGCGTGAAGTACATTTCACGTTCAGCTTCTTAAGCCTTCATTCAAACCACCGACTGAAGCACAAACTGTGTGTCATGGAAATGTGCCTGTATTCATTTTGCAATTTAGAAAATGACTATTGTTATAAACCAAATACTGATCTGCCGCTAAGTATTTTACACTGCTGCAACTGCAGCTACTAAAAGAAGAAAACCTGTTCAGTCACATTAACGTCACTTTGATCTGCCAGGAAACGAAAGCAGTTTCTGTGCCTCTGTTATCAGACTGTGGGACCTTTAATGTTTAAACGGATTCAGGTTCACATTTCAGAGCTCTAATGTGCAGCTGTCACCTCAGAAATAAACAGCAGCACCGAGAGTCGCCCGGCAACAAAGTTATTAACTAGAATTTAAAATGTTTATTCTAATTAAGCTCAGTGCACTAAATCACCAGATTAATGATTTGCTCCAGCATTAATTGCATCTTATACTTTTTTAAATTGTCGCATTTTACACAAAACACACACACACACACACACACACACACCCACACACACACAAACAGAATAGCCTTTTGATAAGCCTCTGGAGTACGTGGGGCTCCTCGGGATCATTTTCTCTGAAATAAGTCACATGACCCTTGAAACTTCCCTTTTAAATTAGACATATGCTGCCAATGACACCACTTTCATCCACAGGAGAAACCCGGTGAGCTCATCACCAGCTTCTTGTGACCATTTATCCGGATCAGCAGTGTTAGGGTGAGTGAATGCAGGTAATGGAAAGATCCCCTGGGTATGTTAAACTCCATTCATACTATAGGGCCCAGGGTCAATCATCCAAAGCAGCAGCACTAACGGTGGCAGAGATTAAGAGGCTAAAGTTTTAAACAGGAAAGACCAAGATTAAAAATGAGTATGGATGGAGCTTCCAGGGAGGAGTGAAAGAGGACGACCACAGAAGAGGTTCATGGATGTACTGAAGGAGGACATGCAGAGGGTTGGTGTGACAAAAGAGGATACTACAGGGTGAGATGGAGGCAGATGACCCGGTGCGGTGACCCCCAAAAGGGAGCAGTCTTTTTAAAACACAGCCATCACTGTCTGATGGCCTTCAGGTAGAACACAGGTTTACGGCACTGACACTGGCTTCCTTTTTCCAAACTAGAAGCTACGTCCAGATTTTATCTATGATTTAGGAGTCAGGATGACATCACTGCCAACCTACAGACTTGTAGGCTGTCAGATCACAGCTGTAGGTGGATGAGTGGAAGTCCATTTTCAAGTTGTATGGATCTAGAGTCTGTGTGTCTGTAAGGCTGATATTTGTGCTACTACCTCCCCCTTCCCTTTGTTTAAGAAGAAAATCAAGAAGCAAAACACGCATCTGTGTTATCACTGGAGTGGTGAACGCTCCGCCTACAAGAGGCTCCAGACCCCACATGAGTCTTAAAAATATAAAACACCATCTTCACCTCCTCCAGATGACAACACACTTCCTATAACAGTAGCTGACAGCGACAACACTGAAAACTCAGTAAAAGGTCCCATTTTAAAGGTCTGGGGAGGTCATACACATCAACATCAGCCACATTACAGCAGGTGGAACAGGTGGAGCAGGTGGAACAGGTGGAGCAGGTGGAACAGATGGAGCAGGTGTCATGTTGCTCTTAGAGTCCCGAACTGAAGCAGAGGAAAGTTACCGGTAACGGGACAGAAACATTGGCAGCCTACTTTACCAAATGGTCACCAAAGAAATATGGAAATGTGTGGTCAGTGATGTCATTGTTTGCAGTATTCTAGTCTTTTTTCCTTTGTGGTACTGAAAATAGATAAGAATACCTGCAAGTCTCCTGTTTTGGCTGTGAAACTACTGTATTTTACCTCCCCGTCCCACTGTCCTCCCACTTAGTATTTTCCTGTCATTTCCCATATTATAATATAATAATTTAAAAAACATTCCCGTGCCTCTCCAAACTGAATTCTGTCACCAGTCTTGCAAGAACCGCCACCTGCAGCAGCCTGGGCAGCAGTCCTCACGAGGTTATTGGGAACAAAGCCGGAAGCAGACATCAGAGGGATGGATGGATGTGACGAGAGAAAATTCCTTCCCGCCAATCAAGTTAAGACTTTGTGTTAATATCTTGAAAAACATGAATTCCCTACTCTGATGCCAGTTCTGAAAGGGTGTTTGGTGAGAAAGACTGTTACAGAGAAGAGGATGTCATTAGACAGCAGCAGTTTGTGCTTTACAGCCCAGCCCTCAAAAAGTGTTAAAGGATGCAACTAAATATCTTCCACCGCTTTGCAAGTTCAGTGGAAGATATTTCGTTTTTCCCAGTTATCAATATTCCCATGCCTTCCTCTGGAAATACCAACACAACATTTAAGTGTTTAAAACATTTCAAAGAACATAATCGTGGTCTGTTTCTAAACTCCCCATGGACTGAAGTCATCACAAGTCCCAGCACCACTTCAATTAAACTCTTGTCTGATTTAATTAAGAGTGTTCTCTGAGAGGATGTCCCTAAGAGATCAAAGGTCAGCTCACTAATCCTGAGACACCATCAACAAGTCATTCTTCTTTTCCAGCATCCAATTAATCTGAAGTCAAACAGGTTGGGTACGAGCAGATCAATTAAGGTCACTTTTTATTAAGTTTACATAAAAAGCCTTTCTACTTCCAGCTTGTACAAACTCAGTGCACCAACTACATTCATTAGAAACGCTGCTCTGAGCGGAAACATCCACAGAAATGGCTCAAACCTTTCAGCATCTTATAGGATATGCATGATAATATCTCGATCTTCACAAACCTGGATGTGAACTGTAGTGACATTTGATATTTATCATCCATTATCCAAAATAGTCTTGAGTGAGCACTTACACTGACCCCAATCCCCCCAAAACACACTGCAAGGTGCTCCAGAGCACCGGGAACACAGTTAACCAACACGAGCCAACAGGCCACCAGTTAATTATCTGCTTTCATTATGCAACTTAGTTAAAGGTGCAGTTTGAGCTTCTCTTGTATGCACTTCATTAACAGCCATAGATTGTTGAACAGCTTCTCATTTCATTATGTGCACACAAACTGCAGTGGAAAATTGATTTGAGCTTGTCAGCCTGTGCACGACTGATTGCCCGACAGTATCGGTAAGGTTGCTTCTCGCTCTGTTCCCTCCCTTTGCCAGCACCTCCTATAACTGCATCAAGCTGCACAGTGATGGAAGAGTGCAATTATGTTAGAGTACTTGCCACTTTGTTCAAATTTAGGATCCTGGGATGTTTGTTCCTATCAGTGGCAGATTCTACCCCTAGATCCATGAGATGAGATAAAGAGCTATCAGTCAGTCAGCTAATCTCATCCTGGCTTAGGCTCCATGGCCACACTGTCAACAATCTGATTAATACTAGCCTGCAGACTCCACACACTGCCAACTGGCTGCCAGCCAATACACACACACACACACACACATGTGACAAACCCTGCACTGGTAATAGTGAACTGTAGTTTTTGCCTTCTATTGAGCAACAACAATAAAAAAAACTTGCCGCCGAAGCCAAAGTGAAGCAGAAGCTCATTAACTAACAAGTGGAACTTTAACAATAACTACATTTGTGCAACTTTGTGGCAGTGAGCCTGGAGCGTCATTACAACAAAGCAAGCGGCGCACACAGACTGTGTGTTCTGCCAAGTGCCACACACATGGAACAAAAGGAGGACAGAGCCACACGAGCAGGCACCAGTAACACACAGTGACGACGAGTGTGATTCATACGTGTCAAAACTAAATTAGCAGTTTTAGGCCAAATTAGTAAATCGACACAGAGGTCAGAACAGCAGCTGTGCTGGCTGCAGCAGCTAGAATTAAGGTCTGGCAGCGTGGATGAAGCAGCAAGGCCTCGGTGCAGATTCTGACTCCAGAACAAACTCTCTGCATCTTATTGGGTACACATCGCTGGTACCTAGCTTTGCCATCGGAGCTGCCTTACTGTAATTCTTCATGGCAGAGATCAACAGAGGTGTTGATGCATATTGGCATGATATATTTGTCAGCTGCACCTCCATGATACAAGTCTTTCATCCCATCACATCCCAAAGGTGCTCTGTTACAGCGGATGGAGATCTGGTGACTGTGGAGGCTATTTGAGTACAGTGAGCTCACAGTCACGTTCAAGAAACTAGTTTACTATGATTTGAGCTTTGATGCTCAGTGGGTACCAAGGGAACCAAAGTGCGCCAAGAAACTTTCTGCTGCTGGAGACCATCTGTGTCGAGGCTTCGCGTCCACCGTGTTCAGGGATGCTCGTCTCAGCCAGCGGTTACTGGACTTACTGTTGACTTCCTATCAACTCAAAGTAGTCCGCCCATTCTCTTCTGACCTCAAGCCATTTATAGCCAGAGGACAGGCACATGATTGGCCGATTAAATATTGGGGCTGGTAAGCAAACATCGTGTGTTCATGGCAGATTTTAACAGATTTTTAAGAAATGTTAAGACTGCAAGTAGTTTCATCAGAAAGCAGCAGCAAGGGTGAGTCACAGTCAGCAAACTGAGCTCAAACTGCACTTTGAATGTGAATTTTATATGAACAGAACTCAGGAAGGAGACAGAAGTAATTATTTCCTGTGAGAAGATAAAGTGAAATGCTATTCTGAGTTCGACTCAAAAGCTTCACACTGCTCCACTCAGACTGGATAATTCTTGAAGTAGAAGGTGTTTTATAAAGCGTTTGCTACAACCCTGCTGTTCATGAAATCACCTGCTGTAAACAGACACAGCTGCGTGCATAGAGATGCCAGGTTTGGAACGTGCATACGCTTAATGCAACTTGTTGCCAGAGCCGATAAACTGTTTGTACAATCTTTGCATCTTTAGAAGTGGGTCGACATCCATAGTGGCAGGAAACACTGTCAGGTAAAGATTTCCTTTCCACAGGCATCCGTGGATGAAGGCGGAAGACTGAGTGACTCAGATGTGACTTTTTCCTCCCCTCACTCAGGTTTGCAGGTTTGGTGCATAGCTTGCACCAAGTTCTGCATTAGTGTGTTGCCCTTGGATACGAGCCATTTCTGAAAGCTGCCATTCTCTAAAACCATAATGTTACTGAAGTTCCTGTTAGACTGTTATTAGTTGTAGAGGTTTTTGATTGCTTTTATTGGTGAACTTCACTCATGCACTTTGTCCATTTTCCTCATACTGTGCTGACATTTATCTTTAATTTCCATTTTGCAAGTGCATTTCTTTTTGGATCCATCTTTATTCATGTGGCAGAAATTTATTGTATTTTTCCCCTTTTAGCCACCTCACACCTCAGGAGCCCACAGAGTCATGGGGTGTCGAAACCAGGCCCCCTGAAAGGGTTTATTCTGCCCAGAGGAATCTGATCATTTCACATTGATAGATAAAATCATTTTGTCAGCCCTCAGAGTGAGTCTGTGCTACACCAAAAGTACATCACAGGGGTTTTCATAATGTGCCTTAGACTGAAATATATTCTACTTTAACTTAGCTGTTGCACTGAATTGGAATTAATCATGTAGCATCTCTGTTATTTTGTCCCACAGCAACAAGCTAAAGGAAGCTGCTACAACAGTTTGGTCCATGAAAACAGAAACCTGAAGACGAGCATTTTGCTGGAGCAGTGTACAACTTACACACAGTCTCACCCACCTCCTACTATCTGAGCCAGGCTCCTATGTAGGCGCTCACCTTAAATAGCTCAAGATACGGTTACGTCAGATCCTGTGTTAAGGTTCGTTTTCAAAAAGCCTGAGAAGTCAGTAAAACTGGGGAATGATAGAGAACACACACACCTACACACGAGTGTTTGAAGTTATAATCCCAATTATTTCTCAAGAATTTGGGATAAAATGTGAAACTTTGTTTTTCATCCTTGAAATGAGGGCAGTGCTTTTAACATATAACAGACAGCTGAATGTCTACAAACAGGCTGTTGATGGTACATCTCAACAGGTCTTCCCCGAGTCCCTCCTCTGAATTTTGAAGAGAAAATTCTTCTGCTGGTTCACAAATTACTAATACCACCACTAACACATGGAGCACCCCCCCACCCCCTACCCATGTACTATGAGAGTGAGATTTAAGGTGAGGGGTTTGGGGCATTAGCTAAATAAAATTTAACTTGTACAAAACTACCACTTGGCCACACTTGAATACCTCAATTTACTGAGTGAATCCGGGGCCGGCACTTCAAAGCTGAAACAGAAGATCTAAAATCGTCTGACTCTAAATATAGTGCTTTTCCAAACCACCACAGTCTCCCAGGAACATCTACAGCAGGGTGCTGGAAAGTAGAGCTCATCCAGTAGCTGCACCTCAGATTCAAGGGGAAGAATGCCGTTTTCATCCTGGTCACGGAACGCTGGGAAAGCTCTGAATATCCTCTCGAGGGCATTTGAGTGCACGTGGCAAACATATTCTAGCAGGACAGCAGCCTGAGCACAGAAACCTAGAACTGCATTTCCCCAGCCACATCCTCCAGCTTAACTAGGGGAACACCAGCATGTTCACAGGCCAGGCTACAGATGCATCTCCAGCTGGACATGCCTGGAACACCTCATCCAAGAGGCATCCAAGTCAGATTCCCAAACCATCTCAACTGGCTCCTTTTGATGTGGAGGAGTGGTGCACTCTTCACCTTATATCTAATGGTGGAACCA
>VOQJ01013924.1:0-15558 GCA_015052665.1 Apistogramma diplotaenia | reverse complement strand
GGAACCAGCCACCTTTCATAGGAAGTTCATTTCTGCCGCATCAGTGATCTTCTTCTTTTGGTCACTACCCAAAGTTTGTGCCCACAGGTGAGGGCAGGGATGTAGATTGACTGGTAAATCACTAGCTTCACTTTCATGCTCAGCTCTCCCCTCACTCGTGCACAATAGATACCTAAACCATGGCCTCAGACCTGGGTACCAATTCTCATACCACTGCTTCATACTCGCACCTGATGAAGCCAACAGGTCCACATTATCAAAAAAGCAGAGATGAGATTCTGAGCTCACCAAGGCAGAAGCCTTCCTCCACTTGGCTACGCCTAAAAGTTCTGTCCATTAAAGTTATGAGCAGAATCGGTGGCAAAGGACAGTCCTGGTGGAGTCCAACATCCACAGGAATGACTCTGACCTATTGCCATCAATGAGGATCGAGCTCTTGCTGCAGCTGTACAGGGACTGGGGTCCAGACACCCCATCCTCCAGCAGTAGCCCCCACAGGATATCCCAAGGTCCGTGACTGAATTCCTTCGTGGTCCACATCATACATTCTATTAAAAAATACACATCTCAAGGTGCTTTATATTGTAATGTAAAGACCCTACAATAATTACAGAGAAAACCCAACAGTCACAAGCATCACCACTGAGCTACAGCTGTAGCACTTGGCAACAGTGGGAAGGGGGGAGAGAAGAAAAAAAACAGTGACAGAACCAGACTCAGGGAGGGGCAGTCATCTGCTGCAACCAGTTGGGGGTGAGGAAAGAGAGGCAGGACAAAAGAGATGCTGTGGAAAAGAGCCAGAGATTAATAACTAATGATTAAATGCAGAGTGGCTTACAAAGAGTGAAAAGAGGTGAATGAAAAAAGAAAGTGCATCATGGGAACCCCCCCAGCAGCATAACTCGGGGTCACCTGATCCAACCCCTTGATCACACACATATTTTAAGAACTCCCGTGCACACGTAACTGTACTTGAGGATAATGAGCTGGTCTAGCATTTCATGACCAGAACAAAAACTGCATTAATCCTCTTCAGGCTGAGGTTTGACTAAAACTCCTTCCCAGCACCTTCACATGAACCTTCGTGCGGAGGCTGAGGAGTGTGACACCCCACCCCCCCTTTACAGGTGGAACACACTCTCCAGCCCCCCTTCTTGAAGATGGAAGCACCACCCAAATCTGCCAATCAAAAGGCACCGCCCCAGATCTCCACATCGCAGAGGCACGTCAGCCAAGACAGGAGGCCAATCCAATGCACACAGTTTAACAGGTCTTCCATATCAAAATTATAATAACAGTTACTTTGTAACTGATACGGAAGATCTGCTACTGTGTAACCTGCACTAGAACAATAATATAGATAAATGTTGCTACCTGTTTCTATGTTCCAGTGAATAGAAAAGAATGGCTCTGTTAAGAGGATTTCCTACATCCAAGCAGGTACTCAAGAATCTCAAAAATATAAGTAATATATCTGTCAACTGCTTTCCTGCATTGCATGCATCAATCTCAGGCAGCACTACAGAGAAAAGCCGAATCTTAGTGTGGTCTCACACGCACTCACCTCTCTGTCTCTCTCAATCTCCAGACCAGCCTCGAGCAGGTTCGCTTCAAACTCCTGCCTGATCAGACGCATCTCATGGTCACCAGGCTCCACTGGCTCACCATCTCCTGCACCTCCAAGCTCCATGAACACCTCGCTGACACCTGCAGCCTCCCCTCCTGGAATGCCAGCACCACCTCCTCCTCCACCTGGTCCCACATCTGAGGCCGCCATTGAAGGAAAGTTGCCATTAGAAACAATAGACAACCGGTCTTGAGAAACTGAAGCACTAGCAGGAGATCGTATGGAGCTGTGCCGTCGGTGATGAAAGACCAGAACATAGTCAATTTTCCGTCGGCCATCATTGAAGAAAAGGCCTTCTCCGACGGCATGACATCCCGAAGCCGATCCCATGACCTGCAGAATATGAACATTAAACATCACTAATCACAGCAGCAACAACTGAAAAACAATCATAGTAATGAAGCCCAGTCAGATCCACATTTGTTACAGAGCACGTACAACACCTTCAAGCAGGGAAGGAGTTATGTAATAACTGTTTGAATGAACTTAAACAATTACTGCAGTGTCAGTGCACACAAGCACAAGTGGCTTTTGGCAGGTTCTCAAAACACTGAAGTGAGAACTTTCAGCAGCAGAGTGGGCAGTCAGCTCACCTTTGGCTGCTTTATCCTTTATTTAGACAGAGGGAAAGCAGAGAGCGAGACTAAACATGGGCCACACAAGAGGGAAAACTACAGCTTCCAGGCATGACGGGAAACTTCTTACTAGCATACAGTATAGCGATGTAAAATATGCTGCTGTATTACTCCTTGCTCTTGAGCTTAAACACACACTGTGTTTCAGTACAACTCAAGTCAGGTTTGTTCATTTAGCACCAAATCACAGCAACAGGCGTCTTCGCACCGTATTGTAAAGACAGACGGCTTCTTACGAGCAATCACTTTGTGACGGTGGAAATGAAAAACTCCTTTTTAAACAGGAAGAAACTTCCAGTAGAATAAGGCTCAGGGAGGGGCTGCACCGGGCTGAAGGGGTGGGGCAGGGCATAGAGAGACTAGGGGGGAGAGTGAAGATGTAACACATGAACACCACATGAGCGCTTATATCTTACACTATATTTATGCTGGGAAATGGACCACTAAATCAGAGGGAAAACATGCTAATGTTAAACTTGGTTTGGTTTAGAAGAGCCAGTGCGATACAGCTAAATAAGTTGGCATCACAATACATGAGCTCACAGACACTGATGTGTTGCATTGCAAGAGCAACTTTGAGAAAACTGTATACAGTAAAGCTATTTTTCCACATATTCAACTAATTTATATGTGTTAGCATGGTGGCTTTAACTATAACCTGCCTTAAGAGTCATCATAAATGTGTGCAACCTCCTTCTTGAGTAGTTTAAAACTACACAACTTAAAAAAACTAATCATTTTATATTTATATACATTTTTAAAAGGACCTGCAGTTTGCACCTTCACTATGAAAAAGATGTTATTGGGCTGATTATTGATCAGTATTGTGTACTGTATATCACTTTCATGCTGCAGCTGTCGATTTTAATTATTTGTTGCTGGTGCAGTGTAATCTATAACAAAGCAATTAATCTGCAAAATAACAAAAGTAAAACTTCCACATAAGATGGAAATGGTCTCAAAATAATATTTGGAATCCAAATACAGTAAAGAAGAATATAGCATGATAGAAACAGTGGGGTAGGTTTAAGGTAGAAGCAAGCCCAGAACACCCCTCGCTGTTTTTATGGTGTAAATTCAAGGAAGTGGACATAATGAGTTACTTAATGGCTCGAGCAAGTCCAAATAAGTGCAGGTGTTCCTGAAACCTGCGTCTGCTCATTAAGCTAATTAGCCGCACCTGTTGGACTAAAGCTGCATTCCCTGCGTCACTTTTCAGAGGGGCTTTTACACTTCAGTCTCCACCACCTTCCTTTAAAAGTCTGACTTCGCTCGCTGTTGAGCATAAAGAAACTGTAAAATAGTGAATCAGGATGCTCTTTCTGATACAGCAGTTTAGTATAGCTCCGCCCAACTGGTCTAATCAGACACCTGTGCGAAGGAAAGGTGTAAATTACTCCAGTGCATTGTTCCCAGTCTCAAAGGAGCAAGAGAGCGAGAAAATATCAGATGTTCTTGTGCCTCAGATATAGTCGCTGTTTGAAAAACGAAGGTTTCCGCGTTTGCAAACTCTAAACTATTCTCAAATTACTTTCGAAGTTGTATTTTAAGTAACTGTACAATAGTTAGAGGGTAGCTCAGGAGGCAGAGCAGGTCACTTACTAATCGGAAGGTTGGTGGTTAGATCCCGGGCTGCTCCGGTCTGCACGCCACCGTGTCCCCGAGTAAGAGACTGAGCCCTGCTGCTCCGCGGCGCGTTTATCGGAGTGTGATTGTGTGAGGACGTTAAACAGAAAGCACTTAGTAAAAAAGTGCTTATATGACTGCATGAATGAGGCATATTGCACAAAGTAATTTGAGTGCTCAAGTAGAAAAGCGCTATGTTAGAAGCACTCATTAACCATTTTACCATCTAATCCCACCTGTACAGTACCACTTCACGGGACACAAAAGCTGCTACCGTGAGTCTCCTGGACCGTCACCATTGTGCTTGTTGCGCTTTTATGTAAAAGCAAACACAGAGACAGGTGTGCAGGGATTTTCATTCGCTTCAGTTTATCCAGTAGCACGAATCTCCCAAAGGTGCATATTGTTGTTCGGAGAAAAGCTTAATAAAACCTCTTGGGAAAACATCCGCTGCCGTTTGCCAAACATTTTACTGAGCCTCGCTTGCCTGCTCATCATAAAATGGTATTAGGTAGCCAATTATGATGTTCCACGGGCGTCATCAAAAGCATTGTCTTGTGTTTCGTGTAGCCTAGGTTACAAGTACATACAATAATTTAACAGAGCCGCTTCCGGATCAAAATTGAAAAGAATGTCACTAACAGAGGTGTGTTTAAAAAGTAACCAAAAAAAACAGGGGTAGGATGCTGATACTTACTGGGATCTTGTCCTCACTCGGGGAGACCTGCATGCTGTTGCGCTTTAAGGACACACACAGTAGTAGGAGAAGAAAAAGAGCAGCAGTGAAAGTTGGAGGTTTAGGCAGAAAAATACGTCTGGATTCAACATAATCATCGTCCTCCCCATCGTTCCCATCAGATTTATGAAGTCACTCCAGTTAGTCTGCGGACTAGTAGTAGCGACGGATCATGTGTCCCGGATTTCATTGTTTTCTAATTGTCTGTCAGATGTAAGCGGCGGCGCGTATGCAATCGGCAGCCTGATCACATGCTGGTGATACCCATCTATCCAACTGTGTGATCTGGAGGCTGCCTGCGCGCTGTCGGCGCTTTTGGCACGGAGCGTCCCACGCTGTAAAAAACGTCAGTCTCCAATATGTTGTTTTGGACTTGCTGCTCAATCTCAGGATGATGTTGGAAAAAATACACGCACTGCCGAAAACAAACAGTTAAGGGAACACTTTTTTTAATCAAAGTTTAGCATCGAATCAATTAAACCTCTAGGATATTGATCAGCAGAAGGTTTAGTTCATCAGTTTCTGCTGCTTTGGTGTTCATGAAATTATCAACCCTTATGAAAATCCACTATGGTTTCCTATGGTTTTTATGCAGTAACCATGGTTACTGCATAAAAACCATAGGAAACCATAGTGGATTTTTGCAAGGGAAGAGGCGCACTAGAGGGGCAGCAAAGCGAGAAACCCCCCTAAACAGGAATGGTTTTCCAGGTGGAGGCCTCTCACATTTCTTCCCTCCTCATCTTTTCTGTTGTTTGGGAGGTTTTTTCACTTTTATTGTCGGCATGTCTTTGAATTCATGCCTCTGAAGGCTGATCATTTTCATTTCTATTAAACGGTGTGGCATCCTGTCATTCCCAACACATTACCCCGTCCATATCAGCATGGATACCCAGCCTGATCATTTCCCCCCACTGAAATCTGATGTGTTTTCAAAGTGTTCCTTTGAGTTATTTGAGCGGTGTGTGTGCTGATCTGCAGTAAACAGATCGTTACTTTTCGTTGTTTAAAATGCGCTCATTTTTAATTTTTCCGTACCGTCGTTAAGACGGACATTTTTTGCAGCGTGGAGAGAGGGCGCTATTGGCTGCTTGCACTCTTCGGTGATGTAACTTGCAGGGAGACCTGTGTTTTCTCATCATTAAAGCAGCAAAATGTTTTTGAAACATTGCTTTTGTCTCCCAGCAGTATCTTCATGCTTCTCACAAAAGTCGCAGCCTAGTGTGCTGTGAGTTATTCTGTCTTAAATTTGAGGGGTTTTTCAAATGTAGTGTTGCAGCCGTGTATACATGTTCTATCCACTCGTTTTCTTTTGTCATTGCTCAACCTGGGAAACCCTCTTTTGGAGCATCAAATGTAAATCATAATGTGTATTGTAGAAAAGCGGACACAGATGCCACATTTCACCATTAACTCATTTCTTTCATTAGTTTTCTTCCTCAGTTGAAGTCTTTTCCCTAAAAACATTCACCTTAAATATCATCTCAAAGTCAGTCTGAGGAGATTCTCTCTTTAATGCAACTTTTATTTTGAAAGACTACAGGAATAAACATCATTAAACCTCAGAAACTGGTTTCCTGAATCATTATCACAGTATGATCTGAAGTCATTTTAATGAGAAGTGCTAATGATGCAAAGCAAAGCAACGCATCACGCTCACAGGAAATATTACGTCATTAGCTCGTTTTTTTCTTGAACAAAAACCTCATCAGACCCCACACACACATGCACGTCTGCTCTGATCCTGTAGTCACCTGTAGCAGACTTTGTAATTCCTCAGCCCATGGTTCTTCACTGTAAGGGGCAGGCTCCACGGTGCTGTAGGGCATGGGGTCCAGCCCGACCGCAGACATGTCCTTGGTGTGGTAGTACTGCGCATCACTGTGGATGGAGGAGGATTCACTGAGGACCGTGGCCACCCGCCTGAAGCCCGCACCATTAGGCCATGACTCTGCAAGACATTCATTTTGGAAATTAAGCATAGCCACAGATTCAATCCTGGTGTTCAAATCCAGGTGTGTCATTTGATCATTTATCTCTGAACAGACACAACGTCATGTTGTAATATCAGAGTGAAATTTGCACTTCTCAGAGCTGGAAGTAATAAAGAGACTCCTCCATCAGTAAGAAGTACAGTTCACTCAAAGAAAAGGACTCAAAACAGACATGAAGCAGGGTGAAGGTGTGATTCATCTGTATTGACGGAGCTGTGCTTTCACATCTTATCCCATCTGATACCTAAGTAAGCTGTTTCTTTCTGATTTCAGTCTTAATGCTCCTGGTCTGTTCTCTTAGCCTCTGGGTGCAGCCAATCTTTCATAGGCTTCTAGTGTGACCAGGATCTCTGGAACACAGATTATGACTAACCAGATCAACACTTCCTGTTTGTACAGTAAATATAAGCTGGCATCAGACAATAGCAGATTTTGAGATTGCGTTTTGATAAATGTAATCCCTCTTTTACCCTCCACCTGGAGAGTAAAAGAGGGATTACATGCAACCAAAGACTGCTCAAACACGATTGGTCTATAAAACTTGGACTACAGGAAACTAGAAACTAAAATCCTTCGAGTGCCTCAAATCTCGTCCTCTGCATTTCTTCCCCATAACGTTTACCATAAATATAATTATGAAACTTTAAAAGTAAAGTGCCTTACTTACAAGCACGCTGACATCTGTCCTTGTGAAAATGGATGTATACATTATTTCTCCCAGGTCAGTGTGTCAGATTGCTTTGGCAATCTTGTGCTCACATTTCCAGCCAGCAATCTCTGCATTTGGAGGCACAAATATGCAAAGTGGCCTGGTAGAGCTTTGTTTCCCACTGTGCAAATTGATGCATGTGTCAGTCAATCACAAACCCCGTCTCAAAGCACTTTACAAAGGAAAAGCCTACAAAGTGCCAACTTCTCTCAAAGCACAAAAACACAAAGCAACAAAAAGCACCAGAAACAAAAAAATAATACTGTAAATGTGTAGAATTCATTTTATTCTGTACTTAGGGCAGGAAGGAAGAAAGCACCAGCAGGTTACTTGTTGCTGAGTGTTCAGCGCTGATTTTCCAAAAACAACCTCGGAGGGAGTTTAAGAGCATTAGTGACAAAACCGATATTTGTCCATTTTTTTCAGAGTGACCGCTGTGCTGTCAGGGACTGAACAGATTGCCATTTTTTGTAATAAGGTTACCCTGTGTGTGTTAGTGTGCATGTGTGTGTATGGTTATTTTAGGGATACAGACAGCTGTAGCCATAGTAACGCACCAGGCCACGTGCTGCGCTCTCATTTCAGTACCACGGACAGCTCCTTCTCTTGGTCATTCAAATAGTTGGACTGGACTAAAAATACCGTGTGACAATGAGATCGATCCCCGAGGTCAAGAGGGGAAATGTTTTTAGGATTTCAAGCAAGTAAAAAAATATTAAAAAGCCAACAGTTTCTGTGTTTCTGTGCCTGACAGCAGCACAGCAGCCTGGAGGTGAGAGAGGCAGGCCCGTCACTGGAAGGTCGCCAATTTGAATCTGGCAGGAGCGGAAATTACGGAGAAGATCCCCCTGCTTTATATTTACGTAATGCTCTGCTTTATAAATATAAAGCAAAGCACTGCTGAAAACAGGATTAGCATATCTAAATGTTAAAATAAAAGATAAACTGGAGATCGTGGTGTGATGCTGTGACACTAGTCGAAACTCCAACTTCTCTGAACACACCCACTGCACTGTTGTAGCAGGTTAATAATTTATGCATTTATACACCAGCTAAGTCATCATAAGGTGATTCACAGACACATTAGAAATTAAAAAAAAAGAAGAAAAGGGATATCATAGTAGACATGAGCCAGACAACACCCATTTCCATACATACCCTTTATTAAATACCTGCAAAATTAATATATTGACAAAATCAGTCCACAGAAGGCAGGGATATCTGTAGAAGCCTGCCTGACAATATTATCAGCTGACACTGGCTTAACATAGATATCAGCTTGTTCAGTATTAAACAGCATAATGCAGAAAATGATGCCCGGGTTCATCAAACTATAGTCATAGTTTGTCCTATAAACTACTATAGTTTGTCCAGGAGAGCAGCTCCTGCTCCTTTGCTTGCAGCACTGTGTGCAGCATGTAGCTCAGTAGCATCAGTTGCTAACTGGTTTGTGACACAGTGACCCTATCATTTTCTCTCATCAGTGTCACTCAGAAATTCTCAGACATACAATATCTATATATTTATTCCAGCCATATCTGCCCATATCCCTAAAAATTATACCAACTCCAAAAATCCAATGTTAGCTGGGCTCTAATAAACACCTGCTGATATAGTCAAAACAGCCTTTGTGGTTATTCCTGCTCCCGGAGGTGTGTCCCTAGTTACCGTTTGCTATGACATCATTCACACAGACAGATGGTCAAACTTAAGTGGAGAAAACAGAGCAGGTAACCAAATATGTCTTGTGCAAATAACAGACTGTCAATTGTTCCATGAAATTGTTTTTGGGGAACAGCAGGGGTCTTAGATGTAGGGGTCCAAAACTGAAAATGTGATTGCTTAATCTCTGTTCTGTGACAATTTATTGGAAAATATCAGAATATAAAATGTTTATTCTGTATTTTATGTTCAGAGATTGAACTGCGAGGAGTGTCCCATGAGACGCATTATTCTAAATTGGGACGCTGTATCTCTTTTGAGGTGCCTGACATAAAAAAAGCTTTCTCATTTTCCTTAAAATGGTGCTTTATATCAGAAGCCCGTGCAATTTCATCCAGCTTCTGTGTCTCAGAATGATTGTGTAAGATAAACATGCTCTCTATTATCACACTAATTCTCAGTAACAGTGACAAAGGGCATCTTTCAGAGAACAGCTAATGGGCAGCATCATGGCACAAAGACTTAATGCTGATGCTTTTAGTACATGTTGTCTCAGCTCGAGCTGACTGATTGCGTGGAAGCTTCTGCCACTGCACTGTCTTATTTGGTTTTATGTTATTAACCACTAATTAGATTTTAAAAAGATATCATCCTACAGCAGTGAGGACTGAGGACTGACCTGTGCTGGATGTCATAAGAAGAATTATTTTCCTACATATTAACATCCCCCTTTGATTACTTTTTTTTAGCTGAAAGCTCAGAATTAATGATGAGCCTGACTTTGTGGCATCACAGCTTGAGAGTCTGAAAAATTGGAGATGGTCCATCTTATTTCCTGCAGCTGCTTATGATCCTTGCATAGTCAAAAAGAGGAATTTTGAAGTTTCAGTTCATCAATATATTTAAGATCTCTTTAAGAGCTCTTTAAAACCTGATACAAGTCTGCCAGAGCATATCATTCATACAGTACATGCTGTAGTACCATCCTGCAATGAAAACTTTAGAACCCTGATTGTAATTATATGTATGAAGCTAATCCATACTAACCACATAAGGTGGCTAACAAGTGCGCTAACCTACAAAGAAATTGAAAGCTGTTTTCTGTATCTACACATTATGCTAGCTGCAGAAATACCATAGCTGTGCATTGCATAAAGAGCTGTTGTTGGGCCTTTCTACGCAATTTTTGCAAATCCTTTAGAGAAAGGCTACAGTGCTCTGGGACACATTTAATGTGTGACATGTAAGTGTAAATTCTCTGGTTTTATATGCAAAAAGAATTGTTGCTCCATCCTATGTGGTTGAAATTGTACGGGCATTTAAAAGCAGCTGGTGGCGCCGGCACGCCGACCGTAAAAAGCCCCCTATAGGTCGTGACACAACGTCTCAGTTAAATTATAGTGAGGTTTCTGGGTTTTCTGACACTCTGTTGTGATGCACTTGTGTGTTTTGGCTTATTGTCTTGCTGCATCATCAAGCATCCAGTGCTTCAGGACTGCTGCCCTGACGTTGTCCTGTGAAATTTATTGCTATCATTTTGAATTCACTGTTCCCTTAGTGATTAGAGGCCTCCAGGCCCTGACGTAGCAAAGCAGGTTCAGGTTATGATGCGCCCTCCACCAAACTTTCATTTAATACCAGGTTTGTTATGGGTGTACAGTGCCTTTTCGCACTGTCGCCAAATGCTTGTTCACATGGGTTCTTAGAATAAAAAGCCTTGAGGCGACTGTTGTGGTTTGGCACTGATACAGTGTGTAAAATCCCACCTCTAGATGTCAGTAGATTGCAGATTGCAGTCAATTGAGTTCTGTTTTCTTAATCCTCCCAATTCAAATGCATAATCCTAGCTGGCCACTGTAGGACAAACAAATGCTGGGTGTCCACATCTATTTACTCTGGAGGAGGGTGTACAGTGGGTGAAAGGAGTCAGATATGAATCGATGAGTCAGAGAAGCTCAGTCTTGTCCAGTGACAGCGATACTGAGGTGAGTTCTGTTGGTAAATACTGTTTTTGCTGCTGTTAGTGAAACTGTGGCTCTAACACTGTTGGCTTTGGACACTTAGTGAATAAACTCTCATAGGATGTGAGAATAGAATCAAAGTGTTTATCACAGGAAAAGTGTGGATGCCAGCTAGGACATTAGCTGGTATAATAAATAAATAGGCACTGTTTGTGCATGTTTCCATGTGTTGAGCCCTCATGGGGCTGGTCTCTAACCACATCAGGCAGAACTGTTATAGCCACCTTTATGTACTCAAGATGGGGGGGCAACATGGTCGCTTCCACAACCTGTTCCTGTGTATTTTTTATGCCTTCGCTCTAAGTTCACGAGAAGGCATCAATTTGATGAAAGAAGGAATTACACACTAATGAGTGTAAATTTATGAGTACAACATTTTTTCAATAAAATACTGTATCTTTAAAAAGCTTTGGGTGGAACAACAGTGAGATAATAAGTGTTTGGTTTGGTTTTGGGGGGGTTTGCACAGTACTGGGGAAAAGTCTCGACCCACCCCACATTTCTGTATTTTTTGATCGGAAAATAAGAAATTCAGACGCACAAAAGAAGGAGTGAAAAGTTATATTTTTAACACTCTCACATGATGTGAAAAGACTGATTGCTGGAATATTTCGTCACTGGCAGGGAAATAGTTTAGTCTTGGTTTTCCATGAAATAGCACTGATAGCATGCGCTTAAAGCCTCCCTTAAATGAAAAAGAAAGGTAGTACGTGCATCAGCTAAAAGAGAATTTTAAATTATCAGTCAGGATTCTTTATGTGGCTTTGGAACAGAAAGAGCCCCAGTAGTAAATCTCACCATGCCAGAAGCACCCACTCATTCCCCTGGTCAACACTGTCTGCCTGCATCTATCAGAACTCTTCTCTGGAGAAGATGACACTTCTTCTGAAGTTAGCGTTTCATCTCTGAATGTTCTCTGAGAAGCAACAGTGCTTCTTTCAACTTGTGCCTTTCTGGGTTGTTGACTTACCAGCATCCTGCTGTTTAAACTCAGACATAAGAGTCTCCTTGCACAACTAGCAGTGAAGCCCAGTAACAGTCAGCCATGTAAATAAGTTGGGATTACTGCTCCGCCCGAGGCTTATCTCAAGGGAGCACGTGTCTCAGATATAGTCATCTCTCAAAACGGATTAATTTTGTTCAAATATGACAAAAGATTTCCTGTGAGACAAGCTGAGAGCAACATGGCGATCAAGAGGGCTCTGAATGCACAACAATATTAAACTCACATGCAACCATACACCCTACCTGCTGTAAAGAGCTGCCTGTTGATGGCTGCCCCACATGGCCTGCTGACACGCTCTCACAAACACACACTCACACTCACACAAAGGCACACACTGGGGGAACAGTGAAGGGACAATAGGTGGGTTACTCTACAGTGGTCCTGTCTTTGTTGGGTGAAGATACAGGAGGGACAGCCCACACAAAGGAGAGGGGAAAAGGCCTTCCTATAGGTGTCTGCAGCACTCACCTGCACAGGTAGAGGAAGGCGATCTGCGGAAGGCCATTTCAGCAGCTCTGTGACTCAGCAGACAGAAGGGCCTTGTTTCCCTTAAGGTCCCAGTCAGTCAGTTAACCATGTTGTTGTGCTGTGAGCAGCAGATAAGAGGAAGAACAGCTACAGTCTGACTCAGTAGTACAATCCTAAGCTCAGTTGAAGCTTAGCTCTGACGGGATAATACTCCTCTCCAACTGGCTGGCAGGGTGGCAGAAACTCCGTAACTCAGCTTATTGTGTACACTTGCTTAATGCACTGTACTCCAGGCTCATGGGTAATAGACCAGCTGGCTGATTGGGTGTTTGGCTAAGGAATTACAGCCCCACATACTCGAGCGGAGATTATTGGGGCATCTAATGTGCAGTAATTACTGTGCCTTCTGTTTAGATTTAGCTGCAAACCTGTGGAGTCTTAAAGAGCTTAGGACCGGAGAGAGGCATCTTGGGGCAAATCTAAATTATACGACGATTAGAGACAGCAGTGGTGACAGCTCACACCGGGCACAGGACTTCAGGTGCATCTTCAGCATGACAACAGCAAAGTAGATTAAAGTATAAAAGACTTGTTTGTGACATTGTGCCTCTCAGCATTTTAATCAGGAAACAGACTCAGGTGTTAATCAGTTGTTGTACTGCTTTATAAGTCACAATTTTCCTTTAGAAATCAGTTCATTTTCATTTATTTGTCCATTTTTCTTAAACTCTACTACTTATATTTGTCCTTATATTCTGTCGATCAGTGCAATTCTAATGAGCTTGAAAATCAACACAGCCTGGGGGCTGGGAGGGGCTCCCTGAGATCTCCAACACCACTGGCTACAAAGCAGCCCCAAAACATGACAAAACAATATGATTTTTGATTTGTTTTTCTTTGCCATAGGATGTTATTAAGAAAGTAAAGTGCCTAAAGATACAATTTAAAATTGGTTCCTTGCTAAGTCATGGCTCTTCTCTTGAGTTAGGTGCCTTTTTTATGCTTGAATGATTCATAGGTCAGTGTTGAGTGACTTTTTCAGTAATTTGAAGGGACTGTGCTGTAAATGAGTGAAAAAGTAGCCAATATCCAAAGAAAACTTTGAAAGACCTTCAGAAAGCTGGAGCACTGTTGCTCTAAACCACTTTAAAAAATGACACACATATACATTTTGTTACAGTGGTGGACGCTCATATTAAACATGGTCAAAAGTTTCCAATAAAGAGGTTAATGTAACACCTAAAGTGTTGGCTCCGGGTTTGGTTGCACTCTGTTTTCTCTCAGTTTGGCTCTGTATGATGTTTATGAAAGCGGATATCTTTATGTGGCTGTTTCATGCACAGCTCGGGCTCAGCAGGAAAGCCAGCCTGCTGTTCAAAGCTTGTTTTAAAATTTAACCTGAATTAGGCTATAATACCTGGGCACTCACAAATCTTCAGCACTGGCTTGGCTTTAGTGGTGAATATGTCAGAATGTCGAGCTCTCCGGCTGGATGTTTGTTTCTCAAATGCTGCTTAGGTGTAGTTAACATTTCCACTTAAAAATTAATGTTCACAGCAAGCAGCTGCCTCCAGGGCTGAAAAATGAAGCTAATACAAAGGCCAAAAATTGCAGTTCATTTAATGGTCACTTGTGGTTGGCTCCCATGTTAAAATGGCCAACTTTAACCATGAAAACAGCGCGTTTAGAGCCTGGCAGGAATGTTCTTTGGTCTCTGTCGCTAATTAGGTCCATAAAACTGGGAATGTCGTCTTTATGGCTACTGTTAAGACTTAAAATGGATACTTTAATTTACAGGTGTGGTGACAGAAGCTTTTACTGATCTTAGCTCTATGCTAGGCGTCACTTCCGCTAACTCAAATCACTAAGCCAACCATGTTTTTTTTATGTTTGTCTTTATATTAGCAGGTAAAATGTTTGAGAACCAGTTCTCATTTACAAACACGACCTGTCTCCAATGTGTTTATAGTGTGGGTGTCTTTTCAGGTGTTTTAAATAGAATTATTTCCTAAATAATAGAACTTAAAATAGGCTTAATTGTACTACCCAAGAATTTATTGCACGAGCTTTGGTGAGTGAAATTGTGGTTTTGTGTTAGATTTTTAGTTTGCACTAATTAGCAGGTACTGTCTATGTTTATTGATGCTGAATGCTAACCTGGCTTGCTAATATTAGGTAATAATACTCCACTGTCTTATCAAAGCATGGTAACTTATGGGTTCCCAAAAAAATCAACATGATGATGGTTAAGAAGCTCAGTGTGGGGAAAAACTTATTAAACGCCTGGATTCTACCTGTTTTAAATCAATAGTGAAAATATTTTCTTAATTTTAGAAACCATGCTACTTTTTGTGTTTTCTTAGTTATTGTTTAATATAACATTATGAAAGCCAGATTATTATCATCCCCACAGTTCAAATGGGATATGGGATGTCAGTAAAAGCATACACGTCTTCCTTACTGCTTGTCTAGTTATTCTCGAGGAATGCAATTAATTAAATAAATGATTGAATTTACTGCAGGTTTGTGTGTTGTGCGTTCAACTTCCTCCCTGTCTACCTGCTTGGCCTGCCTCCTCAGTGACTAATTGTTCTACCTGATGGTAACTGATGCTAAATACAGATAGAGTGCGAGAAGCAGCATCGGGTTGCACACACGCATGCATGCACCCTCGTACTCTGTCAGTAAAAGTATCTGATGTTCACACTGACACGCACATGTGTGTGTACTCAAACACAACTCTAAGTTCATTCTCCAGTTACAGAGGGTACAGATATGTTCAGGGCATTAAATATTAAAGGCTGTAATTTTAACGGCGAGGTGTTGTAATTGAGGAAACCAGGAAAAGGTCAACTTTGGACTACAGGCTGCGGTCATTGCGGTTGATTATTTGGTTAGCCGATTTAAAGTATGCAGGAGCCACTCAAATCCACAGGCTGTTGGTCTCAAAGCATGATGTCAAAAGTGTGTGTGTGTGTGTGTGTGTGTGTGTGTGTGTGTGTGTGTGTGTGTGTGTGTGTGTGTGTGTGTGTGTGTGTGTGTGTGTGTGTATTTTTGGTGGTGGTGTGTGGTCT
>VOQJ01013922.1:0-12316 GCA_015052665.1 Apistogramma diplotaenia | reverse complement strand
CAATTAAGCCCCACCCCCCCCCCCCCCCCCCGTGCACACCTTTTAGCAGACTTTGATTAAATATTGTCTTATAACGTGACCATGTGATGTGTTGTCCAAGGCTGAGAGTCTACATGTGTGTGTTGTCAGAGATTTGTTAAGTGTTGAAAGCTCCAGGGCAAACAGAACCTCTTGGCCCTCAGAGGGGTTGTAAAGTAATTAATCTAAGAATAGCTGGGGCAGTCCTGAGAAACTAGCCCCCGCATCTGACAAGGCTTTGATAGTGAGACAGACATCTGAAGATGTAAGTGAAATTCTTGTAGCCTTGGCAGGAAGAATGAGGAGATCAAAGTGGTCCGGCAATGTTACGAAACAGCAGAGCCGAGCTTTTGTTTGCTCTAAACATGTTTATCTGATGAAGCCTGCCAGCCAATCTCAGAGTGTTGTCTTTCTAATCGCCTAATCCCTTCACAGCAGCCTCTGGCTCTCAGGGAAAAAAAAAATACTGAAAAATACTGAGGTCATCAACACTTTGTATGCAGAGGACGTTAGACTTAATCTAGTTTTTGTGCATAAATGTGCACTGATGTTTACTTGTACAGTAGTTGGGCAAAGACAAATGAAAGGTGTGTTTAAATTTTTGCATATCTTGTGAATACTTGATGAATACTGATGAGAAACTGATGATGAAACTGTTGTTTTGCTCTAAGCTGCTCCTTCGAATGGGCACTTGCATTTAATTCCAAATAAATCAGGTGAAAGTGATACAGAAGCAGACAAAAACCAACGGTGAATTTATTAAACAGACCCACACCTTTATGCAGAAAATAGTAAAATAAAAGCAAACCAGTCGGGGGGTGCAAACCGCTGCTAAAGCCACTAGCACAGCGTTCTATGCAACCAAACACATCTGACATCTTACTAAATAAATATTTTATCGTTTTTTTTTCTTTTCGCCCACGCTCTTCCTCCCCATTAAATTTTATCAAATTTCGCTGACATGTAGTTTTAGAATTATGCTGCTAATTAAAACACACACACAAAAAAAAACCCCAACAACAACAACAACAACAAACAACTTGAATGATATTTAGAGAGCCTCTGCCGAGGCCAATCTCTTATATTTCACACTGAGACTGGTCACTAACCATCTGGCAACCATTGGTCGCAATGGAAAACTGAGCGGTTGTGAATGGTTGCTGGCAGTCACTGTGAAATAAATTTACATGCCTGCTGACATATTATCCAGTATTTCATTATTATCACTCGTACATTCCTGGGATTAGTTAAAAGAAAAAGACTGACATATAATGATCAAGTGCTTTGAATCATTCATATTTAGCATCAGTCACTCTATACAGTATTAAGACATCACTGCTACGCCCAACATTCAATATCATGACAGTATTGTTATGCTGATTGCAACACAGTTGATACTGTAGCATGTGTCAGTAGCTTATTCTTGTATGTGTGAGAGAGGGAAGGAAGAGTCTGACATCTTCCCACATTAAAAAGGTGAGCCTGACAGAACTATTGAGCTGTGGCAGTAGGCAGTCCATGCTGGAACCTCTGAAGTGTTAGATAAAGACGTAGCAGGAAGAAAAGCAGTGGTGAGATGCACCTTGTACAGGGGAAAAAAAGGCAGACAATACTGGATAAGATGCTCTGAGAGAGCAGAGATATATTTTAAGTGTTTGGGATTAGGTCTCTAGTGTGTGCTTGGAGCACGGCTTCACTGCTGTCCATACATCCACCGGCACCGCATTAACTCATCCTCTTTTTTCTATTTATTCCATTAACGCTACTGAGGAGGAGGAGGAGCAGGAGGAAGGAAGATATGACCCAGTTTTATTTTCTCTAAAGAAAAGAGGTAGCGCAACAGAGAGAGAAAAATGAAGTGAGAGAAGACGACAAAGAGGAGGAGTGGGGAGTAGTGGCCTGAATGAGAACGGAATGTAATGAGAGCTTCATTTGCAAACATGCTTCTCCATCTTTTGGTGTCACTGTGGTCAAACCAAAAATACAGAAGCAACCTTTCCTATGAAAACTATTTTGCTCAGTTTGTACACAATGCAAGCAAAATAGAGATTGGCAATTTGGCCAAGCAATTAGAATTTTGTGACGGAGGTTTATTTTTACTGCACTTGACCTGCATTGGTGACCACCTATATAATTATAGAATATTCTTGTGTTCAGAGACCTAATCAAATGGTCAAAGGGCCATTTCACGATGAGAAGCACTAAACAGCCTGCAATCAGAGTATCAATAAGCCGGTGCCTCACGTCAGGAACACCGAAGTACTGCAGGGAATTTCTAACATGCTAAAGGTTTTTGTAGGCTGCCTGTGTAAGCTGCTTTAGAGCAAAGAACATCTGTTTATGTCAGAGAGGAGACACTTGACTGAGAAGGGAAGGGGGCGATTTATCCAGTGTAACATAAATCGATGTTTAGTTCAGTCTCCACAGAATCAAGATCAGAGGGATTATCTTTAGTAAGGAGCTGCCGGCTGCATTTGGTAAATTTCTCAAAATTAAATGCAGTGGATGCGTGATTAAGAGAAAACACGTAAAGAAAGTGAAACGATGACAACACCCACCATTAAATTCCTGATGTGGTTGACTCCACGATGAATAGGGATTACACCCCCCTCAAATGAAATAAATTATTAAGAAATTATTATGAAATTAGAAATGTTACTGTATGACAATGTTGAATGAAAACGCCTTGTGGTGATTGTTACTGTGATTTGGCGCTATATAAATAACACTGGATGGAACAAAATTGAATTATGGATTTGTGTTATGTGAGACTGCTCTGCCTGCAGTGCTCAAATATAAATGGTTTTATATTACTAGTAATAAGTATAGTAAGTATACTATTGTAAACTTGAAGATTGGTAGGAGTTTTAATGACTTCATCTATGGCCAAGATAGATACTGTCAACGACAAGTTAAAAACATTGGTTGCTTTGCTGTTGCATAGTTTTGAGTGCTGTTTCAATATTTAACATTCAGCATTAATCCCAAAACTGATTTTTAAATAATAAAAATACACACATTGACCACTTTATTAGGTGCAACTGTTAAACTGCTTCAGTGTTCAAAACGAGCACTGGAATGGGGATGAAAGCTGCTCTAAATGAGTTTCAACATGGAATGATTGTTGAAGCCAAATGGGCTGGTCTGAGTATTTCAGGAAGTGCTGATCTGCTGTGATTTTCCCCACATAGCCATCTCTAGAGTTTAACGAGAATAGCCGGAAAAAGAAAATAAATCCAGTGAGTGGCAGTTCTCTGGGTGAAAATACCTTGTTGATTCCAGACATCAGCAGTGAATGGTCTGACTGCTGTGAGCTAACTCAAAGGAAACAGTGACTCAAATAGCCATCTGTCATGACCAAGAAATGCAGAAGAGGATCTCATCACGCAGCACATCAAAACCATGAAGCAGATGGGCTACAGCAGCAGAAGACCACACCAGCTGTGACTACTGTCAGAAAACAATGGGAAACTATGGCTACAGTCTGGACGGGCTCACGAAAATTGGACTGCACGGGACTGGAAAAACTTTGCCTCTTCTGACGATTCTGCTGCAACACTCAGATAGTAGAGTCAGAATCTGGCAACATGAAAGCATGGTTGCATCATGCCTCATATGAACACTTCAGGGCGTTGGTGGTGGTGTAGGGGCATTTTCTTGGCATAGTTTGGGCTGAGCACTACAGACTACCTGAGCATTGTTGCTGACCACATCCATTCCTTTATTACTGCAGTGTACTGTATGCTTCCAGCAGGATAATGTCCCAAGTCACAAAGTTCAAATCACTTCTCATATTACTTCCTGAACATGACTGAGTTCACTGTACTCAAATGGTCTCCACAGTCCACCTGATAAATCTGCAGCAATGGACCAAAGTCTCTGAGGAATGTTTCTCTACCACAAGCAAATAAGGCAGTCCAATCAGATACTACCAATGTGTACTTAATACAAGTGGCCAATGAGAGCAATGACTTGTTTGTTGCTCTTTAGTATGTGGTAATATCACTGCCTTTTGCAGTGATATTACCATGATAGTACATTTATACACTAAAAATAATATTTTTAAGTTGCAGTCATTTACTGAAGAAAAAATACCTCCCAGGCTGTATATCTAAAAACCTCAGCCTCTCTGGATTCTCTTGTTATTCCCAACATACTTAGTTATACCTTCATTTAAAAAAAAGGTTCATATGATTGGCAAATCTTTCCATTTTGCTTCATTTAACACAGTTGCAATATGGACATTTATAAAATATATCAAGTAACCGCTGCTGAGATTTTTCAATCAAGCCTGTTTACTTCCATCAAAAACCAATTTCCTCACAAAAGATATAATTTACTCAAAATATGCAGTAAAGTCACAAAACTAAAAAAAAGTAATGTAGGGCAATGAAAAGTGGGAAAAGAACTGCACTATTTTTTACAGATGACTGATTAATCAGAAAGCGACATGTGGTCAGAGCACAATTTTAAAGACAGGTTCCAACTTTCCAACCCAGCTGCTACATACAGATCAAAGAAAAGCTTTTCTTTACAACATGTACACTCGCTGTATAATAATTCTGAATGCTCTAATTAACCCCCATAGCAACACAATTTGAAGCTAAATAAGCACTAAAACAATGCTGAGGGGAGACTGAGCCTTTTGTCTGCCAAAAAGTGCAAAGCAAATCCTAATGTTGCTCTGTGCCTGCTGGATCTGAAAGTTTAGCTGCCCCTAACAACATCATGAGCTGCTTGACTAATTACTACTACTAGGGATCATCACATAGGTACCGTAATGTTTGCATTCAACGGCAGATGCGGTAAAGTATATCTCAGCTAAAACACAATGGTTTATTTTCTGCAAGCAAAAGATGTGTTTTGTACACGAAAGAAGGTTTTTCTTGCTGGTTTTGTGTCATCTGTTGTCAAAAAAGAATTATATAAAGATGTAAGAGTATCCAGCTGCACGTGCTTAACCACCAGGTGTGATTGCAGCCTGGTTCATGATGCACTATTTCTCATAAAGGGCCACGGGATATGAGGTCCAGATTAGGGGAGTTCACAAAAGGCCATCTTTAATCAGCTGTACTAACTTATGGGGCACACACATGCAGGTCAGTGATTAAGAAAGCGTATATTTTATGACCAGAACAAAGGAAATGTGAGAAACGACTCGTGCTGCAGAATAAATTATTTTGTGGAATGTAAAATTAGGAGTGTGTGCTTTAATAGAATTTACTAAAAGAAGAGTCACAGTATTACAGTAGTACTGTATGCCTGCATTGTTATTTTAAAGATGCGTCCTTCCATTTTCTTCCCTACTCTGCTTAAAAATCACAGGTTTCCTTGAGAAAGATCACCTCATTACATTTCCCACATTATGCAATCTGATGTCAATTTTATGCCACATTGACCTTTGTTGCTATTTCAGTCTGTTCTGCTACAGTACACCGATAGGCTAGTTGGTACTAAATGGCATTTCCACCAGAAACACTCAAATGCACCGTGGCAGGGGTGTGTGTGTGTGTGTGTGTGTTGGGGAGGGGCACTGAATAAGCAATTCCAACCACAGATCTGCAGACAGTTCGCATCACGTGTAGAAATAGCACATGACCACTCAACAATTCTTAGTCATGGTAGAAGATTACAGTGATGTAAGCTGTCACCAACACTAATAAGATAACCACTGTCTTGTGTCTCGGCTGAAAATCTGAGACAGAAATAGCCTTTTGAAGAGTGTTACTTTTATCCCATACATCCCTCTCTGTGGATTCAAAAGAGTAAAAGCAAGTACGCTCAAAATGACCACTGGGAGCAGCAGGCCTCGGTTACTATTCTAATCATATTAATGTCATATATTCATGTGATTTGTGGCCTTTGATTTATTTTTTACATAAAAATGAAATTACCAGAGTAAAACTTCACCAAGGCAAATGTTATTTCCACTCTCTTGTTTGACAGTTCTGTGCCCCCTGCTTGGACAACACCTGAAAGTCTTTCCCGTAGATTGACTGCTTACAGGTGGGAAGATGTTCTCCCTGTGCTCCTGCAAACCCTGCTGTGCTCTTTCTAACATGCAGTGTGTCAATTCCCCACTTTGGCTTCCTTGAGGGTAGGAGAGGTAGGAGAGACTATAAAAGGATAAAAGATGGGCATTTTTTTAATCTCTGAAATGAAACTTGCTTTGTGCACAGCTCTTACTTCCATGATTTTTTCCCATTGATGAATTAAATTAGTCTTCATCGTCTTCCTCACAACATGCAAGTTGCAGAAAAGAAATGAGCAGTTAAGTAACTTTTCACAATAGTGCCTCCATCTGTTGAAGGAAGCATAGATTTGCATGGTATGTAAACCTATTGAGCTGATGATTATACAACATGGCAAATACCCAGCCCATATTATTTCTGAGTTAAAGGAGATAGTTTATAATTTCCAACATTAATGCAAAAAGTTAACCCCCATTTCATTAACTTTTTTTTCATGAATTTCAGACCAACACGAACGAACACTTTTCTACAAATTTTATCATTTAAAACAAAACCCCAAATAAAACAGCAACCACGTCAAAAATAGCCAAGTCTGCTGCTTGTCACCACAACTGGCGACCGAACTGAACTGGACAGCCAACTCCTCTCAAAAGGCACTATGAGAACAGCCCACCATGTAACCTGGCAGGATGGCCTTGGAGCTGGCTCTCAATCTCTCCCTGGCGCGCGTGCATGAATGGACTTCACCCCCCCTTTCATGATTGTGGGAGCTGGGACCTGTCTCAGGCTGACTGTGACCATTAACAAACTGTTATCAGCGAACTGTTTAGCTGGGACTAGGCCGTGGCTCTGCAATATCCCACCTCCCCTCTCTGATTGTGCAAACTGCTTTTGGTGAAGGTGTTCTTTTGGATCCCCATGTTGTGCTTCTAGGAGCACCCCACGGGAGGAATTTTTTAACCTATGTTTCCTTATGTTTCTCTGTTTATTTTGCTTAAATGGTAGAGCCGCATGACCACAGAAACACCTGTGTTACCCGTCTTTGTTTGTACTGAATTCTTATGGATGGTAACGCTGAAACGCAAATTTCATTATATGTGATGACATGTAATGACAGTAAAGCTCTACTCTACTCTATTCTCTACTCTACCTGCACAGTGCACAATATCTTCTGATGGTCACAGGTTTACTGGAAAGGTGGTGTCTTTTGCTTAGTCCACAATACAGAGAGATCATTAAAGCTGTTACAATATGAAACTTGCTTTACATCAACGTTTAAAATGACAAAGTAAAAACAATGTGACCATGCTACTGTAAGAATTCCCTTGAAGCAGCAGCACCAAGTCCATAGCTTGTGAGACGCATAGCTCCACTGTGAAACTACATGGAGCACTGAGGAAAAGTGTCCATAATTAACTGGCAATCTCATTGGATCAATTGACACTTCTGGCTTTTGATAGGTGATAATGTCCAATTCTGAGTGGATAATACAGAGGTAATCTGCCCTGAGGTAGATCCCCATCACTACTGACGCCCCTCCAACCCCAACTCTGTTAACAACAGATAATAAGATTACAGCTTGGCCCGTGGCTGATAGAATTAAGGCTCCATCAAGGACGTAGATCATTTTAAGTTAGATCATTAGATTCTGCTGATGACAGACTGACATCAACAAGATAATGACAGCGTGACAGATTTGTTGCGTTTTAAATGAATATTTCTGAAATGCTTTAACCTTATAGTAAATATATAAAATTGATGTGTAGTAAGAGTTGGGGCAAGGGTAACAGTATTAAAAGGGAAAGAAAACTTATGTTGCAGACCAAAAAGAAAATCCCCAAAATAAAAAGACTACAGCAATAGATTGTGGAGGGAAATATTTAAATGGTTATAAATGATTTCTAAAATTTTTAAACACGTATCTTTCAGTTAGGCAAAAAGGCCCCAAACACTTGCACTGGCATAGGAGAGGACAAAAGACACCAATATCTTCTGTGTGACACAAACATGTTCAGAGTTAAACAATCCAAAAACAAATGAGAATTTTTAAACCCACTAACATTTCAAAGAGGGTAGTCTAAACAATCAGAAGAAAAAAATGTGCCATGTAAAAGATTCAACCTGATCACCTTCTAGCTGCCTTCTGTCCTAAGACGGCACGAATGTGCTTCTGTTCTTTCTGAAAACGGCAGCTTCTGAGCAGAACTGGTCGTCTGCAGAGATTTTATTTTTAATACAAACTCTTAAGGCATTAAGACTACTGCAGTGGACAGATGATAGACATTCTCTGACACCCATTTTCCGTGACTGTCAAAGCAAACATGACATAATCACTTTTGAGGAACTGTGTTTGCACATGTAAACACCATTAAATAAAGTATATTAAATGGCAATGCATATAAAATAATTGACCTCATTGTAATGAAAAATGTCAGGTCAGCTCAGTTTTGAATGCGTGGACACAAACATTTTTGTGTGGTAGATTGCAGTGAGGTTTGATCTGTGAAACCCAGTTCTAAACATTAATGTAATTCCCTGTCAGCTGCAGGGCACAAAGCCTGCACAAAACTTTGCTCCATCATAATTCATCACCATTATACTTCCAGCCTAAAGCTATAATGTACATTCACACTGCAGTCCTGTTAAATTTTCTGGGACCTAAAATTCCAGAGAAAGATAACAGAAACTAAACTGAAGCTATTAACACTGTTCCACAGCAGGTCTGGTTTAAGTACATAAAAATGTAAGCCTGATGTTGATATAGTGATGCCAAAGTTTTCACAGGCCTGGTGTAGATCTAACGAGAGTTAACGGAGAAGCTCTGCTTCTGAATCTAAATGCTATAATTTTAACTGCCCACTGGAGCAGGAAGCAGAAAGGCATTAAATCCCCTTCTGTTGATTAGCTCTGGCATCTCTAAAAGAGTTGCGTGCACATGCACACACACATACACACCAAGTCCATCCACGGCATGTCTTACCTACTTGCCTCAGAGTTATTGGACATCTAGAACCGAGGGGAAATAATTTCTCTGGCTCTACTCCTGTGACTTTGTAATTTAGTGCAAAGATTTCAAGATAAGAGAAGAGAAAGTGAAAGAGGGCTGTATCTTGGGCAGCTGTCATCTATCTCAAAAGGCTGGTTTGCTGACTGCCTGACTGAATACTTGCTTACCTTGCATTTAACTTAATCTGTCTCGTTCCCACTTTGCTTCTTGTTTTGTAATAACGTCTAAGATTTAACTTGCATAAATATCTTCAGGGTTGCAAAGAACAGTTACTTTAAATATTAAATGATAAAAAAAAAAATCAAGATCCTTTCTACTTAGTTATGGTTTGATGAAGAGAAGACTCAAAAACAGAATGAAGAGGCAGATAAAGTGAACAAAAGATGAGACTGTACTGACAGTTATAAAAAAGAATAACCTAAAAATATGCAAAGTCAAAAAAGGTGAAAACAAAACAAGAATCCACAAAGGAATGAGAAGCAGACAAACAGAGGTCAAACAGACAATTAGACAACTGACGATATACACACATGGCTGATTAGACATGGGTGAAGACAAGTGGCACAGGTGAATCTAATAAATTAGGCACATATGGAGACAGGACACAAGTGGAAACAAACCAGAGCATAAAGAGGGGAAATTATGGCACAGGAAAAGATGAACATTAGGAACACAAGAAATAAAAAATAAAATTAAAAAAATATCCAAAAGTGAACAAATACTTTACCCAGAACCCAGGAATATGATGGATATTTAATTTACTATTTAATTTACTAACAGCAGTTAATTTAATATGTCACAGTGTGTGTTATTTTTGCCAGTTGCCTTATCAAAATACTAATAATCAAATACTATAACCAATCCACTAATCAAATAATCTTTTCAGCTCTAAGAAATTTACACATGCAAGTATTTTAAAGGCAAAATTTAAGAAAACTTCTAACAAAACAGTTATGCACTATAGGTACTCTCACTCGGAGCTGCAAGGCTGACCCTTAGGAATTTGAATTAAATACATAAAAAGAAATATTTCAAGTTAAAAGCATGATACCATATTTTCTTACCTTTGTCATCAATCCTCACTAATCTACAGTATATAAAGATATATACAATGATGATACTTCAGAATGTGAGGACATGGACCAACAAAATATCTATTGAGTCATTAAATTAACAAATGCACCAATTATTCATGATGGCTTTACAGCAATGTTTCAAAAAAGGTTAAGTATGACTGACTTCTTCAGAGCACTTTCTGAGTGACGTGACGTGACGCATGGGGTGAAGATTTTTGAGGAGAATCTCAGGGTACTCTCATGCTCAAATCTTCCCAGTGGTGTGCACACTAATGAGGTCTCTCCTCCGGGCAAGCAAGCTTCAGCATATTAGGAGGTACTAACAGCTTCACTTTAGTGTTCATTATTAAACGCTCTCCCTCTAACCAAAGTGTCTAAGATACCGCTACCTAAGAGGCTATATTTCCAGCATAACTAATTTGCCAGCATATAGTTGGCCAGGTGCCAAAAAATGTGTCTGTATATTTTGCATGAATTATCATAATTTGTAGCAAAAACTAAAGGTGCAAACATGCTACAACATTAAAAGGTGGTTGCTAAAACATGTAAACTAATACCAGAGTGAAAAGCAGCGCTGCCACATGCATCCTGGTATTGTTTAAATCTACATATATGAATACCAACACAGTTTAATGAGTCTGAAGGCTATTTAAGTTTTGATGATCAGTTTTCAACAATGCACAAGGACTCATTCAGGATGCTCAGATTTAAAATTTAGAACCATTTACTTTCTTTAATCAGCAACCAAGAAAAAACAGAACCACTGAATACTGTTTTGGGGTTGTAAACTCCAATCCAGTCCAATTCTAGCAGGCTTTGATTAGAAAGATATAAACACACATTTGTTAGCCTGCTGGATTGAATGCATTTTAATATATTTCTACCATTATGTCCCCAAAACCAGTTGAAATGTAACTCACAAGCCAAGAAAGCTTTGCGCAGCAAGAACCTATACAATAAGTTATATAGTAGTCTAAACCTCAGTCTAAGTCTTGCCTCTAGGTAGCTTTTCTATTTTCCCATGCAAACGTTAAAGGAGCCTCAAGGAGAGAGGCTGAGGCTCAGACAAACTTGATGTGAGCTGGAGTGAAAGTGACACAGTGAGGTCAGTGTGTGCCCTGCGGTGTCACCTGTTACCACCTGACACACAAACTGGTACAAGCTCGGAAACCAGCTGCTGAGTCAGCTGGGAAGGGGGCGTAGTGAGATTAGAGGCAGAAGACTGAGGTGACAGATCAAGTGATGGAAGCCAGATGAAGAGAAGGTAAAGCAATGTTAAGTGTTTGGGGCAGGTGGAAAGGACATCAGAGAGGCTGAAAGAAGAGGAAACAGAGGAAGACAGAGAAGTGAGGAGAGCAGTGCAGTATACCATAGCAGAAATTATTACCCAGTATATTGGACAGGAGAGGATGACAGAAATGGAAAAGATGATGTAATAGAGTAAGAGTTAACAGAGGAGGGAAAAGAACAACACCACATCAGCCACAAGACACCTTACCTTGTTATGTCGGTGTCTGTCACACGTTGGAGGGTGTTGTTGTACCATGAAAGAGTGTAATGTAATTAAAAACCCAGTTTACACCTTTGATGCTTTGTTTCTGATTTCTGACATCAAATTAAGCTCAGGAGCATCTTCGTTCCTGGGTTTAGCCTTCAAGGAAGCTTTTGTTCTCTGAATTTTGATCACCATACAATAATGTTTATAGCCACAGTCGGAGTCGGAGATTAGACCACTCAGCCCCAGCGATGGTGTTTTGGCCAAAACAGTCGTGACTTCGACAGTGAAACAAACTGACAGTATCATGTCACGCAAGAAAAATGCTTTTTGTTTTTTTCTTGCTGCCTCCTGCCATATTGTTTTCACATTGATTGAAGCACATTTACTGAAATAAAGAGACTCCTCTTAGCAGTATGTTGAAGAGCTATGGGAAGGCTTTGTTGGTGGACTTGAAAGTAGGAGTATATCAATTCTGTGCCACGTCACAGAGATTTGTGCAGACTGTAAAATTTATTTAAGGCAGTGCTTCTCAAATATTTTCTGTCATGCCCCCCAGGGAGAAGAAAACCTTTCACACCCCCCCGGCCAGCTTTCGTCATGCCCCGTACTTCCGGCTGTGAATTGTGTAGTACAATTTGGCCTTTCCAGTTACTTTGACATTCCACTTAACACTCTTAATTGGAAGAGAAAACGAAATGTTAAAAAAGTAACTCAAAAGGCCAAATTGTACTATATTTTTAATGGC
>VOQJ01013920.1:0-16645 GCA_015052665.1 Apistogramma diplotaenia | reverse complement strand
GGCTGCTGGCGGCGAGCATCGAGCGTGCTGAAATTAAACACGTTTTCTGAAAGGTTGATTCTAGCTCAAGTGTGGCAGTGACCAAAATGGTGGACCTGCCGCTCGCGCTCTGAGGAGAGCAAAGGCTGTATCAATTCGTGCTCCACAACTGTAAACATGCGAGTTGAGATCAACAAGATTAAGCCAGCATCCACATCAAGGACACTGTTCTGTCATTGAAATGTTTCACGGTGACCCCTCTGGCAGTGACGAGCACAACAGAATATAGGTTTAGGCATGCAAAAAACCCTACCCAGTTTTTTATTACTATAAAATAAAACCTCCAACCTACCCACCTGTACTTTAAAATCGATGTTACCCTAACCAAAGGCATTTTGTTTGGCCTTACTGACTCAGAGCAACAAGTTCTTTCTTGCCTCTTATGCTGTAAGCTTGTGAGCATGTTTGAGAGTCATGTGTTCTTTTTCCTTGCTCTTGGTACCTTTACAGTGGCATGAAGTCTTTTTAGCTACGCGAGCTATAAGCCAGGTAGCTAGACCACAAACCTGTTTACTTTAATGATCTGTCAGGTGTCTAAAACCAATAATACACCTGACATAAAGTCTATTCACACAGTAACAGTAAATATTTTCCCTTTGAATAGAAATTCTTCCCAAAATGCAAACTATATGCAAATAATGTTTCTTTTTCAAAACCTTTTGGTTTCTTGCTTAGCAACAGGACACAAGTACTGTGTTTAAATGTTTATCTGTGACGCAATACTGTTTCATTTCAATATTTTTCAATATAGTGTCTATATTTTTTCCCAGCAGTCTACTTTGTAGACTGTCCCTATACACTTTTAGTCCAGCATGTATGATCGCTCACTTTGAAAATTTGGTTGTTACCAGTTGCGTAATTTAAAGAAAGAAGTGTTATTTGTGCTTTTTCCAAAGTGTTCCTCATGAGTCACTGATTTTGGAAGCTCAAAAGCATGAAACCGCTTTTCAGCATTACTGAAGTAAACAGCTGCTCATTTTTATACATGGTTATCTTTTGTGGGCTGGAGACTGGGACATGAAACATTGCATCTCTGGTGGGGAAGGGGACGGTGCACACATCAACACACTGGGTTAAGTACATTTCCACTTAAAACTTCCAGGGAAAAACACTGCCTAGGCCAATTTTGTGCTTATAATAAGAAGTAGTTATTGTTAGAAGGAATAGAGAAGGAAAACAAATAAGTGATCTACCAATATTTTTTCATACCTTCATCCTAAAATTGAGAGCTGGGGCTTCAGTTCATAATTTAAGGTCATGAGGGTCACTTGAACAAAAATAACATTCCTCTAAGTGAATACGCGCACACGCACACACTTTACCAATGCCTATTAATTATCAATTCCAATAGCCTCAAAAGTTAGAGGCACTCAACATGCAGCATTTTCTTTAAAGCTTATGGTTCATGATGACAGATGGAAATATGCTTTATAGTTTTAAGTACTTTTAAATATTGATGGGTTTATAAAAGCACCTATAATAGACTGTGTGTAAATGGTGCTACAGTACACGTTACCTCCACCCTGCATCATCTTGTAGATTTTGCTCTCTATGTGGAGCTGTGGGTGTTTGGTCTTCACACATTCCAATTTGATGGCAACCTCCTCTCCAACAGAGATATCAGTACCTAGGCAAAGAGAGTGGAGGGGTTAGCTGCATGGAGACACATTACACACTCAATAGTCTGAGAGTATATTTACTTTATTAAAATAATATCTATTAAAAAAATTAAGAGACCTACAAAGAGAAGCAGAAGTTACAACTAATGCAACACAACATCACAACAAAGAAAAAAAATACAACTGACATTCAGTACTGACAAACACATCCAATAAAAAATTACAAGAGTGATTAAAATGGACTTGAACGCCTCCATTGAAACGTAGTTCTGACAATTTCAGCTCCTTATATATTATTTAATGAAACAGGTGGAGCGTACTTAAAAGCCTTTGGCAAATCAAGAAAAACACACGCTATTTTTCAGAGTCCATTTCATCAATAATGCCATTCACCACTTTAATAGCAGCAGTACTTGGGCTGTTGTTGTTGTCATTTAGAGAGTTGCTTTATCAATATGTCACAGAAAAATCCTAAACTGCTTGTTGGCTGGTGGATGAAGTTAAGAGGACCTGCTTGTACACAAGGAAATATCAGTGGCAGTTAACACAGCAAGGGCAGCCAAAGTGGAAGATAAACCAGCCAATGGTGTGCACTGGATGTACCCTGCTCTTCTTCCATGTATCTACTTGCATCTTGAGCCTATATTCCTCACAACTGTCCTTATATTTAGATGTCACCCCTCGTAACTGTGCAAAAGATTTGGGAAAAGCACTGCAAACCGACACCGCTTCATCTGCTTTCTTCCTGAGCACAATCATGGAGGCCAGTTCCCTCCACATAAACACAGCAACTGGACACCACGTTATGCAACCTCATTACTCTCTCTCTCACGCATACAGGATCTCATACAGGGAACAGTTCAATTGCGCAAGTCAACATTAGCACCAATGGTGCATCATAGACTTCTCCGTATGATGTCATCTGGGTGGAACGAGCAGCACTCATGAGGGTGGGACATCCAGGACCGTGACTGTTTAAAGTTTATAAAACAAGAACTGTACAAACAGGGTGAAGAAGAGCCTGTGTCCATGTTGCGTTTTGCAAAGCCACAAGAAAACAATACCTCGAGCTGACATAATGCAACTCTGCTGCTTCTCATCTATGCAGCTAAATTAGATTACACTGATTTACTCCAAGCTGGCAGTCCAAAGCCATATCCAAATTGTTCCAGGGAGTTACTTTAAAAGGATCCGTTTATCCAAATCACATGGTTATTGTCTGCATCCACAGAGCAATCTCTCTCTTGTACTCTCTCAAATCCTATCAAGTTCAGTAGTAGTAGTACCCACGCTGCAGTAGTCAGCCTCACCTTTTCTAGTTTGATCAGATTTTTTCCAGTTCTTTGTTTAAAACTCACACACTATATGTTATTATTTACAGTTGAATAACAGATACAGAGTTGTGATGCACAGCAAATATAAGAATTATAGCACATTAATTATGCCAACATCTACTAATTATGCCTTTCAAGTGCACACACCACTGAAATGCATGTGTGTGCAGTCTTCTGTAATATAATTGCATATAATGTAATGTGTAAATATTTGTATGCATGTAGTATCTATATGTGGATCCCAGGAAGACTGGGTGTGATATAGGGAATAGGCATCAATGAAAATCTAAATAAATATTTAATTATGGATTTTCCTGCAGAATTAATGATCCCCTAGTTGAAGTGCAAAGCACAATAACCCAATAATTTTAGGAATTTTGGCCTGAAGATGCCTGAAACTATTAATCAATTATAAAAGTGGTCTACAAACATGGATTAATCTATTATTCACTGGTAGGCTGTGGCATAAATGTAGGTCCAATAAACAGAGAACAGTCATCATTTTATAGAAAGCGATTTCATGCTAAAATTAATGTGACAGTTATGTAAAGTACGTTTACTCACTGAAAATAAAACACGGCCTCGCAATCAATGAGTGACAAGTTGGCAACAGCTACTCTACGGTAGACACCTCACTCAAAATGACTAATCCACTATGAGCTTGGCCAATTTATCAATAAATCAAGTGCAAATCAAATGCAGCAAGAAAGGAAAGGCTGCAAAGCCTCTTTATAGAGATTATTAGCCTGTTTGACTGTGGTGTCGCCTCGCTTGCATCATAGGAATGTGATCTGCCTGCACAGATTTCGAGAATGTAGTCCCTCCAACCCCCTTTTCCCTACCGCATCTTCTCAAAGGCGAGGCTCAGGGCATGGATGTGTGTGTTAGTAGCAAAACATTGTGTATGTATGGTGGTGTGTGTTTCCATCAAGGGCAGTTGCTTGTGAAACATGTTCAGACACGTCCCTCCACACTGGTTCACAAACAGAGGCAGACTACTAGGACTCTAAAGATGCAAATATCTGATGACACAAAGAGACCAAGAGCACAAAACTGTGCTGCGATGACCAAGTAAGAATAAAATCAAAATTCAGTGTTAACAAATTGAATGAAATCGGCATTAGAAGTATGTCATAAATCACTATGATTCAATTCAAATCAATTTTATTTATATAGCACCAAATCACAACACCTCAAGGCCCTTTATACTTTAAGGGAAAGAAAACCCAACAATCAAAATCACCCCCTATGAGCAAAGACTTGGCAAAAGTGGGAAGGAAAAACTCCCTTTAGCAGGAAGAAATCTCCATCAGAACTACGTCAGGTTGGGGTGAGGAGAGGGAAACAGGACAAAAGACATGATGTGGAAGAGAGCCAGAGATTAATAATAACTGAGTAAATACATAGAAAGCGAGCACAGGAATTTAACTATAATGACAGTAATTCACAGAGAAACTGACATCATAGACAACACGATTCACGGAAAACCAAACAAACCAGCAATAATGCTGACGCATGTTGTTGTATATCTGAACTGGCATGACACAGAATGACCAGGTTTCTCAACCAAGGGGATGAGTAGCTAATGCTGCACTAAAATGCTCTCTGATCAGGAAAAAAAATTAGTGCTTTGGACCCTATGAGACATTAGCAAAAAAACAAAAACAAAAAAACCCCTCAAGATTGCTCAACTACAAAGTTTCTGAGACAGTATCATTATAGCTACTGTTGACACCACAACACAGCAGATGGGCAGCAACCAAACACGTCAGTTTGAAGACTGACTCGCTGCCAACACTGGTTTTGAACACGTCTTAAAGTTTTGTTATTGTTGAAGCCTTACAGCAACCTCACTGTTAGTTTTTCTTACATAACCAGACCCATCCCTTTTGGCATGCACTACCGGAAGCTTCTCAAAAACCAGAAGCTGACAAAGTGTTACACAAGTCCCAGGTAACATTGTGACACAGGATTTACAAACCTACAAATTTATCAGACATCCCTTCTACCACGCTCTACCTCTGCAAATGATAATTCGAAGGTTGACCTATCAATAAAGAGAACAAGTGAACACTGAGGAACCGGTCATTGTTAGGATTTTATTGATACTGATACATATTTTGCTGCAAAATAAATACATCAATGGTTAATTTTACATCAATCAAGCTAATTTTCAAACATTGTGCACATGCTCACTTTTATCTCATACTATTAATCTTATATGTCTGGGTGTAATCGGACCGTGAGTACACAATTTCGTTCCACCTCATGTACCACATGAGATGCGAATGACAATAAAGTCTCCTTGAATCCTTTTCATCTCAACTTCATACGTAGCAGGTATGAAGGTGTTTAGTAATGTGTCTCTGGGTCAAGGGGTGTGGTAATCTCCCTACAGTTAAATATTAACCACGAATAATACAGGATAGGGATGTGTCCAGAACCGATACCTGTGGCACCATTCGATATCAATTTCTGAAAACCGTATGGTACCGCAAGTTGTGTATGGACTGAGGCAGCAATCCTTCCAGAACTGAAGGCAGCAGCATTTGGCTACAAGTATTCTAGTTTAACCTTACATGCCCAAGAAGACAAAGGAGGGAAGTCCACAAGCACAGGAAAACAGCACAGCAAAAACTACATGTGGAAGATGGCGATTAGTGTGGCTGGCTGCCACGATCGCTTTGTTCCAACTCACTGATAAGAAAGGCAGAGCCGGCTATATAAGTACCTCACATTTGTAACAGCAAAAATATGCTCTTACAAAAGATGGATCCTGATATTAATCATGGGCACAAATGACACGAGTCTATGTACAAGTAGTATTTAGAAAATTGAAATATGCAGACAAGTCCAGTAGCTTCAAAAAGTATTACTACTGAGCTGGAATTGAACATAAAAACATTCACTTTAAAAAAAAAACTCTCCACAAGAAGGTCAATGTGTATAATTTCTAAATTGTTGATTAAAATGACCAAACAAAAAGACTTAAAAGAACTTTACCCAAATTAAAGTCTGTAATTGGCACAGAACTCAGATCAAAGACTGAGAAATGTCCACACTCAGTCCAGGCTTTTGATACTGGCAGTAGTTGAAGACTGCTTTTCAGGCGATACCCAACAAGTACTGACGTTTGACGCCGTGCTATGACGGTGGAAAAACCTTCTCTCTTTAAGGAGTTTGGACAATTATGAAGGCCACATCCGGATTTTTGTATCTTGTTTCAGCATGCACATCACCCAGCAGATAACACATGAGACCTTTGGAAATACAACATGACTCAGGCCTCGACTAACTGATTGTGTTCATAACTGACAATTTGTCGTTACAACCCTCTCAAATGTGAAGTTATTCTACCACTTTAGTCTGAATATTTGACAGTCCACATTTGCATCCAGTGACAGCACACAGAGTACAAGGCTTTGCTCCAAAGGCTGACCTCAACTTCTGCTAATAACAACCAATCTCTCACACAACATGAGCACAATCCACTGCTCAGCCAAGCTGCTCACACATTGTCAGTGTTATTAACAGGCGGCGTGTTCACACGCTGCGTGGGAGCATTAATGTGGGAATGACTCTGAAATTCAGCTCTCTAAACTGTCGAACTTTCGTGTTCTCCAGAAATACATTTTAGAAATTATTTACTTCTTGAAGATTTTACTTCTGTTTTGGCTTGTTTGATTAAATTATTCACTTAAAGCACAAATTCTTCCTCTAAGACTTGCAAACATTATTCTGCAGAGTGGGTGATTTCAAAGAACCACGCACTGTTCTAGCTGATTAACTATGTTACATCACATTATCCACCAACCAATCAGAGGGGAAAAGAGGAAGGGAGGGAGAGACAAAACCACAAAGTGATTACGCAAGCAGCTGGCAGATCTCGCCATCAGTCTAAACAACAGGTCACATGGAAAGTAATCTGGATCCAGCTGATAAATTAACTTTCACTTTCCCGTGTTTCAAACTTTGCACTTTGAAGATAAATGTATTTATGACTCTAAATACAAACATTGCTTAATATGCTGCAAAACTTGTATGATTTCTTATATCTCATAATAAACAGTAATCAATATTATATTGTAAAAGGCACCCTGATGGACCACATGAGACAACAATCCTCAAGACACCAAATCTTTACAGATTTGAGAATTTTTATTTGGCATTTCCCAAAGGAATGCCTGGCAAGCCTGGATGGCTGGCTAAAAAGCAAACTATGAGCACAGGCTTGTCCCAGCAGGAAGCTGGGCTCATTTACTGACTAATCAAACACTTACTTTAAGTCAAACTGAAGTATGACCATACTATTAAGTAAGCTTGGACCAAGAGAAAACACAACAACAGAAGATTTTTATAGATTTGTCTAAAGTTTGCCTTTTATAGTATATACACCCTTTATGACAGAAGAGATCAAATTACAGGGATTACTTTGATATAGTTTCAGGGTTCCATACACCAGTTGATCGCTCAGCGTTGCACCTTAATGAGGTCGTCTTGTGTTGGGCTGAGAATTTCATTGGTTTGTTATTGTAACTCATCACTATCACTGCAATTAGCAAGCAGGCGCACACCCGCGCCCTCCGCCCCATCACTGATACCAGACTGATTTCTTTTTATTCGCCTGATCACTGCACTAAAGCATTATTTCACTGCAATCTACCACTGGGGACCAGTTTCACTCACAATCTGCAAGTGTGATCTTGGAACAACCCTTTTCACGTTTGATTTAATGGCGCTCCCAGCACTGATACTACACATCCCACAGCAACAGCTGAAGTGCAGGTCAAGACCTGTGCACTAACCCTTTGTCCCATATTGGCACTGACACATTGATCAATGGTCAGCTGATTAAAAAAAGACATTCAGCACTTTTTACAGTAACATTATGCTAGTCTAAAAATGGCCAAACACAAAGTGTGACCTGTTCACTGACATCGGAGGTAAACCCTGTGCCCCACTTGTGATGTGTGGGGGAAATGAGTGAAAATGTGGGATGGATGCTGGAGAACCTGAAATGTTCAAATTTTCCCTGATGTTATTCATGAAGAAAAAAATATTTTATTTACTGTTAAGGAAAAGGTTGCCGTATTATGGCCAGTTAAATTCATATTGCTGATTAAAATATTTTTGGTTTTAGATTGTTCAATAAAAGGTTAATCCTGTTCAGTCTGCGAATTAAGACTGTTTACAAATTGGGACCATACATCCCTCAAGTCAAGTCAACTTTTACTGTAAAGTGCTTTGGTCACCTTGTTGGTTGTTGTTAAGTGCTATATAAATCAATAAAGGAAACCAATCAATCAATCCCTTGGCACGCTTCATCATCACAATCTGGACCTTGCTTAAACGACTTCCCCGACCCCATGCCAGGTGAAATTATTTTTCCTCGCTAGAACCCTGAGTTTATCATTTCAAACTTTGGCCATGTTTAACATGAACGCCGCCACTAGCACTGTACACATATAACAAAATAATTAAATAAATAAAACAAGGAAAAGCAGAAAAGGTATACTTGAACATTTTGCTGACCACGTTGGAATGCATGAAATTCAGCCTGATCGAGCTTACTGCAGTGTATTTTAGTGGAGACAGGCTGCCCAGCCTGAAACACTGACCACCTCCCCCAAGACCATAAAACATCTCTACTTCACTTTAGTCAGGTTTAATATTTTATAGTATAATACAAGCACAGGACAAGCACAATTTTACCTGATGATTTCACAGACAGTAAACTTCCCAAAACACAGTCACACAGTTTCCAATATGGTCCTATAACTGCTTCCTGAGTAAATGCAAAGCCTAAACGTACCCAATATTGTGTAACAGTTACTTAATTGTGCTTACGTTTTTCCTCTCTCCTGGTTGACCAGATCACTGTCAGTGCCCTTCCCTCTGCCACTATCAACTTCCCTCATCCCACAATAAATTACATCATCGCTAACAGCCCATATAAGTCCACACAGTCTGTTACGATTTTTAAAAAAAATTCGAACATGTTCTTTAGCCTAAAGAACCAACACTATACTCATGCTAAAGTTACCTCTGCTTGCTGTCAGCAAGCCATAGAGCCTCTTTTGATCAATGGTAGTCCTAAATATCCAAACATCTTACGAGGTTTAATAATTTCGTTACTTTTAAAAAAATTTCTAGGTAATGTAATGATATAACCTATAGGGTTACAAAGAACTCACCTCTCAGTAAGACTAAAGTAGTATTTGTTTTATATTTATGAACGCAGAAGGAAATTAAACCGGTCTGTTGGGTTTCTTTAGAGTAAGTAAATAAAAGCTGGATATCAGTTACCAGCTCAGGGGCTTAGATGGAAAGCCATTGGCCTGATCTGCTGTTCTCTTTTCAGACTACTGCTGCTTCCAGGAGAGCGAAGGCTGGGAACCTATGTATTAGCTAGCTTTTTGCAATAGAGATTTAGCTACATAGCAGCCATCAGAATCAATTCTTATCGTTAAGACGGTTCATTTGTACATTAATTCAATCTTATAACAGACAAAGTGCTCCCAAAGTCAAAGACAATGAAGGATATCGTTTCCTATCAAGTGTTTTATGGTAGAGGATGTCACTACTAGCTGTTTTGCTACACAGACTGATAGCTCGGTAGCTAACGTTGCTAGGACTAAACACAGAACAGCTGATTGATTGTGAGGCCGTTTAGGAAACTCCGAATACGCAGATGGCAAACTGTTAAAGACTCTTATCATGACGAGGCTAGTGGAAACAACGGGACAGTACAGAAGTGTTCTCTCATAATAACTCACCGAGGTAGATGTCTCCAAAAGATCCACTTCCAATTTTCCTGCCCAGTCTGTATCGGTTACCCACTCTCAACTCCATAGCTTCAGTCAGCTAGCAAGCGCGCTCGCTAGCTCCAAAACAGGCAAAAAATGGTCAGGTTTAGAACTTGGACTTGTTCAAAACCACGACAGGCGAAACCGTCCAACGAAAAAGCTCTGTTCAAACGAAGGACTGGCTCTTCTGTACGCTGTCGCCAGCTGAAGTCGAAACTCACAATCTTTCGCCTCTTGTTTTAAAGTACTCCTAACCTCATAATGCGACAATACGATGGTCGCTGAAAAGGTTAGTCTTTGTACTTTCTGCTCCTGGTGTTTTCTACCCCGATATACTTTAATTCTCCACGGATGAAGACGGATTTAGTGTAGGTTACTTTCAGGATCCGGCTTCAGTATTCTTCCTCTGGCTGCCTTGTCTGCTCTCTCTCTCTCTGAGGACCCTGTTCAGCAGCTCAACTGGACGTAGCTGACATCACTTCCTGGACGCTAACCAGATACCGTATTAGTGAAGAGCTACCAATAAATACCACTATCTGTAACAGGCCCAACCACACCTGCAGCCTTGGCACTTTCTTCACTTTGAACGACACAATTATAAAAAAGTATGCAGCACAAAGTAAATTAACTGTCAATAATTGACAAGTTTTAAGAGCGTGAGGTTTCGCCATGATCTGTGTCCGCCATGTGTATTTTCTCGGTGTCCTTTGTTGTTTCGCCTGTGATTTTCTGTTAGGCACTAATCTTTACAAATCGAATGAATCTGATCCTGCACATAAACAAAAGATGTGTTCTTTTGTCCAGCTGGCCGTTGTCCATCTTCTCATGGGCCATAACCTGCGCAAACTCTCAGAAAATAAACATTAGAAATTAAATGAATACAGTCACCTGCAGTATAATATTGTTAAAATGTCGTCAATAACAATCTAAAAAAAAAACACACACACACACTTTAACTTAAAAGGTTACTGTTTGGGAATCGATTCCATGTTAAACATGTGTCCTAAAAAATAGAGGATAAATTCTAGGACAGCTGTTTGCTAATGAAAATCCTTGTAATGCAGTCGCTTTTTTTTTCAACTGGATTTTGACGCCTATATTTTTTCGTACATCAGCACAGTGTAGTATTGTGACATAACAATATCAGCCAGCAAGAGGTTTTTTTTATCGCGTCATCTGAAACAGTTTTGTTGTTACTAAGATTTGTCGCTTTTGTTTGTGAAAATTGCGCTTTTATTTTGAATGATTCAAGACGGAAATTGTATGACGTCGTCGCTGGTTGAACGCCCGCTTCCCCTTCCGTAGGATAGTTTGACAATTCATAACTTTCTGTAGGAAATTCAATGAAATGGCTTCAGCTAGTGAAGGACTCAAGCTCCCTTTACGAAGGAAAAGAGAGGACGGAGAGGAGAATGATGGTGTCGCAACGAAAAGGTACAAAATTCAAGGCTGCCGGTTCACTGTACGCTAGCAGAGGTTTCTTTCACTTTAACTAGGCCTAAAAGTAATCATCTGCCAAAAAGTGATGTTTGTATTTGTTTTTGTTTTTCTTACGGCTAGTAAACTTGTTTACTTTGGTAAATAGGCTGTAATCAATATAATTTACGAAGCAAATAAAGAAATTGTAAAACAGGTCAGAATGCTCACCTGTTTTGTAAGTTTTCTTATAAGCTTTTCTATAATCTGCATTATAATCAGTCCAGTCCTTTTTGTCACTTAAAATATCTTTATGGAAGTATTATATTTGTTACAACTTTTGCTGCCTTCTTGTCCAGGTCTCATGAAAAGGATAAACGATAAAACGTTTTTTCATATAAAAACGTATATGACACGCGACCTTCTAATATTAAGGAACCTTGTGAAACTGAGCTTATCAATACCAGTGAACATTTTGGTTATGCTGCTAAATCAGTGCAGTTTAAACAAAAAAATAAAATAAGAACAACTCCTTTTTTTAAATTGTTTATCAGGTTGGAATCTTGTTTGGATCAACCCATGGACTCAGTTATTTGTGAGGTCATCAAGTATACACCATCACTGCTACCAGGTGAGGCTACAAGTCTGAAATGATCTGAGCTGTAGCTGGTAACTTGTACATGCTTACGCTGTTTCTTGTCATCCTCAAGACAAACATTATGATGCAGACACCACCGAACCAATCAGCTACGGTCTTCATACGATGGATGAGCTGTTGTCGTGGAAAAGAAGCGAGGCAAACCCCTTCGGTGTGGCAGTAGCGCCTTTGGCGCGTAGGGAGCCTCCTCTGGACCACTGTCTGCGACGGACCTTAGTGTCTCATGACATGATGGGCGGCTACCTCGATGACAGGTATGGAGAGAAAGAGTGCTTTGTTTTTCAAGACCAATTCCCTATTCAGAATTTTGAAGAAGTCATTTGGATGCAGACTGAAATGTATTATGTTCTTTCTTTGCTTAAGCTCCACCTCTTCAAATCATGAAATTCAGCCAGGTTAATTATTGGTAATCTTGCTGACAGACTTTACTATAGCTAAAAACAGAGCACCCAAACCTTGTACTTGCTGACCTTATGAAAACATTTAACACCATTGGAGTAAAGAATAGAGCTCAAATTGTTGTCTTGGGGAATACTTATATTTAGTCCACTTACTGGAATACAGAACTGTCATGTCATGTTATTTTACCTGGTAAAATAAAGGTTTGCCGTTTTTATTTTTAATAGCATAGTTATCGTCCATATTAGTTTGTCTGAAAGTTATCCAGATTACAAATGCAAAGGTCTGTATCTTGTTCTCATTTAAAGAGTTGCAGCTTCTGTCTCAGTGCAGCTAGTCAGAAAACAGGCAAATAAATGGCAGCTTGTTTGGGCAGGCTGAGCTCACCGCTGCCCACAGCTAAAGCGCCTTTTTGAAGCATGATTTTTTTTTGTTGTTGTTCCTTTAGAAAAAGAGCTGAACTTTGTCATCAGTCCCTGATGGTTTCTTCTGCTTCCTCTGTTAAGGTTCATTCAGGGAACAAGTGCAGAGGCTCCATATGCTTTTTACCATTGGCAGTACATAGATATTTTTAACTACTTCTCACACCACCTGGTAACTATTCCTCCTGCCGTGTGGACCAATGCTGCACACAAACACGGAGTCATCATTATTGGTGAGCAGAAAGTCTCAATAAAACTGAAGCAGAGCCAGTTCAGTATCTCTGAACTAATGTTTTAAATTTTAAATGCTGGCTATCCTAAATTTCCTAGAAATTGGCAGAAAAAAAACCTTCATCTTTCTTGTCTTCATGTTTTCACTGAAAAAATGAAACCTCGTGCTTTGATTGGCCTACAGGCACTTTTATCACGGAGTGGACTGGTGGGGCTGCAGCGTGCGAGGACTTCCTGAAAGACGAGGAGTCGTACCGGGCAGTGGCTGATAAACTTGTTCAGATCAGCCACTGCTATGGCTTCGACGGCTGGCTCATTAACATAGAGAACGTCCTCAGTGTGAGTAAAGCTTCAGTGCTGACCTCTTATCAGAACACAGCCCTTTGCTGCATGTCTCTCCCTGCTTCCCTGTGTGCTCTTCATTATCTGCCTAATAAAGCTAAAAAACCCTGAAAAAATAATGTTAAAAAAGGAATACTTAAAACAATGGAATGGAATAGAATGCCTTTATTGTCATTATACAGTACAGCTGTGCAATGAGAGATAAACTCGTGGCTCAGTGGAGTCACAGAGCAAGGGAGCAGAGGGGTCATTTCCTCATATATTTCCATACAACACGGCTTCTTTTTGTAACAAGTAGTTTCCCCTCATTAAAAAAAAGTGCTTGTATAAATATTTAGGTGAATTAAGACATGTAGTATCAAGTGCTTTGAGTGCTCAAATAGAGTAGAAAAGCTCTATATCCATCCATCCGTTTTCTTCCACTTATCTGGGCTGGGTCACGGGGGCCATAACCTGAGCAGAGAAGCCCAGACTTCCCTCTCCCCTAGCTGCCTACACCATCTCATCCGGCGGGACCCCAAGGCTTTCCCAGGCCAGTCAAGAGATATAATCTCTCCAGCATGTCCTGGGCATTCTCCCAGTAGGACATGACCATAGGTAAGAGTAGACTGACTGGTAAATCAACAGCTTTGCTTTTACACTAAGCTCCCTCTTTGCCATGACAGGCTGCATCACCTCAGACACAGCCCCGATCCGTCTGTCAATCTCCCGTTCCCTTCTCCTGTCACTCGTGAGTAAGACCTCAAGATACTTGAACTCCTCCACGTGGGGCAGCAATTCGTCCCTGAGCCGGCGTGGGAACTCCACCCTTTTCTGGCTGAGGACCATTGTCTCAGACTTACTGGTGCTAATTCTCATGCCAGCTGCTTCACGCTCGGCTGTGAACTGTTCCACTGCAAGCTGGAAGCCCCCACCTGATAAAGCCAACAGGACCGCACCATCCGCAAAGACCAGCGATGGGATTTTGAAGCCACCGATGTGGAAGCCTAATGTCCTTCTCCCAGACGCTCTCCCTCCTCAAGCCTCCGGTAACCCTATCCTGGAAAGAGTAAACAGTTCCCTTGGTGACTCTTTAATAGGGGTCATTGGAATTGCTCTTTGTCTGGCCCTCCACCCAGGCCCATTTTGCCATGGGAAACTACCAGAGGCCAGTGCCACTGCCAGTGTCAGTCTTGCCACCTCTTATAGACTGTGTGCTGCTGTATGCTTACAGGAGGCTGCGGTGCAGAATGTTCCCTTGTTCCTGCGCTATCTGACGGACCAGATGCATGAGCGAGTGCCCGGCAGCCTTGTGCTGTGGTATGACAGTGTAATTGACAGTGGGCAGCTAAAATGGCAGAATGAACTCAACCAGTCCAACAGGTACATACATTTTTTTGTCCACAGAAATGTGTCAGACCTTTCAGGTCACAATTAAAACATTTCCTGCCAAACACTTATTTAGCTGATTTCACTTTTGCCATACCAGGATGTTTTTTGATGCTTGTGATGGTTTCTTCACCAATTACAACTGGAAGGATGAGAATCTGAAGGTGATGGAGAACTACCTCGGGGTCCAAGGCCGCCAGGCTGACGTCTATGTTGGAGTGGACGTGTTTGCTCGCGGAGAGGTGGTGGGAGGAATGTTTGAAACGAACAAAGTAAGGCACTGTGAACTGTGTTTGCCACTTTGTGAGGACGTGTTAATCTCAGATCACTGTTACTTTGCAGTGTCTGATTTTGGTTGTCTGCAGGCACTGGAGATCATTCGGAAGCACAACTTCTCTGCAGCCATCTTTGCTCCTGGCTGGGTGTACGAGACCCACGACGATAAGAGTGAATTCCGCAAGAATCAGGACAAGTGAGACTGGTGCAACATTTGCTCTGTGAAAAATCATAGACTGCATTTAAAAATGGATGTAACCAACCTGAAGTCATCCACAGGTTTGCGAAGCCTTGTTCTGAAGCCTTAAGTTAACCATCACTATCTTGTGCACTCAGAGGCTAGCAGCTGGTCACCTGCAGAGCAACGCACACTCTGCTTTATCCACCTTTTGGATTTCTGTCTCTAAGTACAAAATTAGCTACAATAACAGCATCGTGTTATGTTGAGTGAGACCTGGATCTTCACAAAAAAAAAAGACTGGAGTTCTTTTTGCAACCAGAGCAGTCAGCCTTTAGTGGCTATTAGAAAGAATACCAAGTTAAGGCTCTCCAGGCATCACTTTTGAGAACTGTAAGCAACATCCATCTTTTACATACAGTCTATGTGGAAAAATGAATATGGGACATGTAAGTGTGAAGACTGAGATGTTTTTTTCTGTGTGCAGGTTCTGGGCTCTTTTGTCAGACTACCTGTATATCCACCGAGTAGTCTCACCTCTCCCCTTTGTCTCCTCCTTCTGCCAGGGCTTTGGGAAGACTGTCTACTGGCAAGGACAGGTATTATTTGTTACACTACTTGTTACATTACATTTGTATTATTTCTCAACATTCCCTTTGTAAATGCCAATTAACAATAGAACACTAAACACTATAACACTTTCTTTTGCTCTTATATCAGCCTTCTAGCCAGCGGTTGATCGGCCGGCGTTGCGCCTTGCTGAGCCTCCATTGCGCCGGGCTGAGGATTTCGCCGGCTCAGCGATTAGCATTAGCATGCTACTAGCATTAGCATGCTAATGCTAACACCCCGCTCCCACACGCCGTGCTGAAAAATATTTCTGGCTAGAAGCCTGTATATATTTCCATGCATTTCTTTTCTAATAGAGAGAACATACAGAAGATCTTTCTCTTGGTAGCATATTTAAGTTTAACCACAAAGCTAACAGCAATGTCAGTGAAAAACAACCCATGGAGCACGTCACAGAAAAATATTGAGCTGTGAGGCTACTGTATGAATGAGAATCGAGTCTTCAAGCCATATCATTTCCTTTCTTCCTTCCCTGCTTCCTTCCTCTTACTCAGTTACTTACTCTTATTTACTTCCTTATCTCAACCCCAATCTAGCTTTATCTGCTTGGCTAGGGTCCAGATCAGCACATCCCTCTTAATTGCATTTAAATGCATTTATTATTTCTAGGCTGGATCATTGTAATTCATCATTATCAGGCTGCTGTAACAGCTCCCTGAAAAGCTGAAACAAAATGCTGCAGCCAGAGTGCTGACAGGGACTAGAAAGAGAGAACATTTTTCTCCCATATTGGCTTCTTTTCATTGGCTCCCTCTTAAATCCAGAATTGCATTTAAAATCCTTTTTAAAACTTTCCTTTTGATCAAGCATATAGTTTGGGTTAGATCAGGTGAACCTAAAGCCTCCCTCAGTTGCACTGCAATAGGCCTAGACTGCTGGGGGATTCCCATGATGAACTGACTCTTTCTTCTTCAGTCATCTCTGTTT
>VOQJ01013915.1:0-17980 GCA_015052665.1 Apistogramma diplotaenia | reverse complement strand
TTTGCTGTTCCCCTCCCCCCTCCCCCCGCTCCCCCAGTTTTTCCATTTTCCTTTTTCTTTTTTTGGTTTTTTTTTTTTTTTTTTTTGTCAGCGATACACACCCACATACACACAGTTTGAAACCCCGCAGTTCACATTTGCCCTCGGTTTCACACACACATTATTATTGCACATCTAAGTGTTACAGATCACCCCGCCACCACTACTCCCACCCTTGTCCAATTTTTGGAACAGCACTGCTCATTGTGCATCTCTCCCCCATCTCCCCCTATCCCCTCAAGTCCCCCTCCACCCAACGGGACGCTCTCTTCCTGCTCACACCCACTCCTCCCGGGTGCAGCAGGAGCCAGGTCTCTATGGTAACTCTGTTACAAAATGTCAGAGAAATCTTTGGGCTCTTTGTGTTGAGCAGTCAGCCCGTCATCCACACATGCTCCCCAGCAGATACACAGCCAGCTGACTGTTCAGTACAGCAATACTGGTACAGCTGCCAGCGTGCGAGTTCTGTGCATGTGTGTGAGTGTCTGTATGATATGTCATTTAAATGAGTAGTTATGCTTTCTACTTTTTTTCTCCTCCACTGTTTTTTAGAGAGAAACATCTTTACTCTTTTAGTAACTTTTACTCAAGTTTAAGTGTTTCTTGACTTAATTTACATGGGTTAGTGTGAATGTGTATGTGTCTACAGAATGTATCAACAGCAGCCGCCGGCTGGTGGGAACTTTCCTGAGCGTTTGCGCCCTGACGGTGCTGTGCGGGCTGGTGATGGTGGCTGTGTCCCGGCTGCTGCTGCAGAAGAGGAGCTGGTCACCTGGGGGCACTGTTGAAGATGTAGGATACCATTGCACTGGAAAGGTTAGCTCTCAATTGTCTAGTACTCTTGAGGAATTTATCAGTGCTGCCTGATTTTAAATGAGAGAGAAAGTGTCCCTGAAGCCCTGAGAAGCAACGGCTCATTAGGATATTTGTGTTAAGTAGTAGTGGCAGCTGAAACCAACGGTGAGGAATTTGAGTGTGCTCTTAGAGTTACAGCTGTGTTTTACATTTCCTCTCAACTCCCAACTCAGCAGCTACAGTTTCCAGCTTTGTGACCTTATAATGACATACAGCACCTTGGAGAAAAGGAAGATGGGATTTTTCTTAGTAGTGGTTGCTGGGGGGTGGGGGGGGGATTCCTGTTCATAACACCACTTCAGATCATCTTAATGATTCTATTTAAGAATCAATGCATCTGCCAGGTTAACATTTACAGTTCCTTGCTGATCTTTCATTTCTGACATTTTACTCTCAGGGGAAGTTTTGCTTGCAGTATCTATAAGTAACAAAAGTTACTCGGCACTTCTTATGATGAATTTTTATGAAATCCACCTAAAAGAAGTTGCTGATGTTAAATGACAATTAATCCTTTTTTATTTTATTTTTCATCTTAGTATGTTTGTCATGGGGATGTCCAAACAGACTTTTAGTTTACCTTCTTAACACCCACCACTGGTAAAAAAAACAAAACAAACAAAAACAATTAGGTTTCATTTTAGTCACATGCTAATTTGTATCTCCACCTCGGAGTCCTCAAAAAAGCAAAAATTCAAAGAAACACATCAGGATAAAATGTCATCCTCTTGCTCCTAACTTCAAGCCTCATCTTCTGAACTGAAATCAGGGCTCTAAAACATGCACAAGCATATACATGCTTTTTTATTCTCAATATTGTCGTAATTATGCTCCAGTATACCTTAATTAGGCTCCAGTATCCAGCAGCAGCTAACAGTTTAAATCAATTTTATTTATTTAGCGCCACAACACAACAAAACAGTCAGCTGAAGGTGCATTATATTGTACTGTAAAGCCCTAGAATAATTACAGAGAAATTCCAACAGGCAAAACGACCCCCTATGAGCAAGCACTTGGCGACAGTGGAAAGGAAAAACTCCCTTTGAACAGGAAGAAACCTCTGGCAGAACCAGGCTCAGGGAGGGGCAGCCATCTGCCGCAACTGGTTGGAGTGAGGGGAGGGAGACAGGGCGAAAGACACACTGTGGAAGAGAGCCAGAGATTAAAACTGATTGAATACAGAGTGGTGTATAAACAGAGAGTGAGTGAAAATAGGTGAATGAAAAAGAAACACTCTGTGCATCATGGGAACACCCCAGCAGCCTAGGTCTATAGCAGCATAGTCAAGGGATCCTCAGGGTCACCTGATCCAGCTCTAACTATAAGCTTGATCATAAAGGAATGTTTTAAGCCTACTCTTAAAAATCGAGTCTTCTGTATCCAAATTGGGAGCTGCATCCACAGAAAAGGGGCCTGAAAGCTGAAGGCTCTGTCTCCCATTCTACTCTTAAGTATCCTAGCAACTTCAAGTAAGACCAAAGTGCTCTATGTTGTTAATACGGTACTATGGGATCTTTAAGATAACATGGAGCCTAATTATTCAAGACCTTGTATTTGAGAAGAAGATACCATGCGTCTAAGATTTATGGGGCTGAGTACAATAACGTCAGTTTTATATTTATTCAGAAGCAGGAAATTATCATCCAGGCCTTCATGTAGTTAAAATGTGTCATCTCTGGCTTCATGGATAGATAAAGTTGGGTATTGTCTGCAAAACAATGAAAATGTATAGAATGCTTCCTAATAATATTGCCTAAGGGAAGCTTTTATAGTGCAAATAAAATTGGTCAAAACACAAAACCCTAAGGAACTCCTTTAAATAAACTTAGTGTGTGAAGAAGACTCCACATTTACATGAACAAACTGCAGTGTATTAGATAACAGTAGTGAACAGAGGATAACAGCAGCACTTACCAACAGAAAAGTTCAGGATATCCTCAACAACTTACCTCAGTATCACTGCCATCAGAGAGTGGTGAGCTTTTCAATTCAATTCAATTCAATTTTATTTATACAGCGCCAAATCACAACAAGTAGTCGCCTCAAGGCGCTTTTTATTGTAAGGTAAAGACCTTACAATAATTACATAATAAACCCAACAATTAAAAACGACCCCCTATGAGCAAGCACTTGGCGACAGTGGAAAGGAAAAACTCCCTTTTAACAGGAAGAAACCTCCAGCAGAACCAGGCTCAGGGAGGAGCAGTCATCTGCCGCGACCGGTTGGGGCTGAGGAGAGAGAGACAGGACAAAAGGCATGCTGCGGAAGAGAGAGGGGGATTATTAATAAGTAATGATTAAATGCACAATAGGATATAAGAGAGTGAAAGAGGTGAATGAGAAGAAACACTCAGTGCATCATGGGAACCTCCCAGCACGCGATCAATTCCCCAAAGCGAGGAGAGCAGGGGAGACAGAGACCAGGGATGGGACACCTCCCCCGCCGGACCGGGCTGACGCTCTGCCTCCCCCTACTCCCCCTGGCCAGCTTTTCTGACCACTGACTCGTATTGGATGCCTTTCACAGGGTTTAACAGCCTCCTCCAGAGTAAATAGATATGGATGCCAGAGCCATTTGTCTTATACCTAGAATTATCAACTTAATTGGGAAGGGTTAGATTTTGCAGTCTGGAGTCTACTGACATCTGGTGGTGAGATTTTACACACCGTCTCTTGGGTTTGAGTGTGTCAGTGTATATGCAGGTTGCATATAGTGATGTAGCGCATTGTAAATATCAAAGATAAGTGTGTGTGTGTGTGGCTATCACTGACTACATATTTTTGTCCCCCCACACCAGGATCTCTCATATATTCCTACAACCAATGAAAAGACAGTGACCTACAGGAGGGACCATCCACCTGATCGCCCTTTGGAAATGCATATTCAGGTTCCCAAGATGCCCCTTGGCGACCCCTGGAAATAAAAGTTCAAAAGAAAGGCAGCAGGGACATATAGAAGGAGAACTTCTTTTCTGACGCTTAACCTTCATAAAACTTCTACCAGCAACATGTAGAGACTCAAGTGAAGTAACTATGAAACCTCCATGGGATTTTATTTGTCAAACTTTATTGACTATGTGACTAATGTGGCCAGTATCTGGGAAGTCAAGATAAAAGCAATGAGCACAAATTCCCCACCACTTCTTCTGTAGGAGCAGGGAGCCTACTTCCTTTACAGGGTAAAAAAATTGATCACTCTTCGCTTTTTAGCCACGCAGTAATTACTGCTCTAACGAGTAAGTGTGTGCATATGTGTGTTTTTGTGAGAGCGTGTGTGTGTGTGGTGCAGGTGCACTTATGCTTTCTATTTATTTTACAGAGAAAACACTACATATTCAAAGATCGTGTGACTCTGCTAGACTTCAACGATTCAACAGTACTGTTTCCCTGTCTTAGTCTGCCCCCATGTGGTCAGCATAATGTATGACATTTCCTTTTGAATACACGTTGCAGCTGTGTTTGTCAGTGGCTAAGTAGATTGTTTTTAATTTGCCGTGAACATATTTCAGTAACATGTGGTGAATCTTGTCATCTAGTGTTTTGAAATTATTGTTTATCACATTTTCCTTCTATTAACATCAGTTGGATTGCAAATTAGTGTTTTTTCATGATATTGTATCATGAGAGGTACTTGTCTTCTGATTAGACTTGCACTAGAGCAATTGCATTTTACTACTGAAAGCTCTTGGGTCTCTGGAACCTGAGAACTGTAATAGAGAGAGAGTGTGTGTGTGTGTGTGTGTGTGTGTGTGTGTGTGTGTGTGTGTATTAGTGTGTGTATGTGCAAGTAATGTACTAGTCAAGAGTTTGGATACACACAGTGTGTCTGTGTGACTGTTACTGTTTGTATATAATATTGGGCATTAAAAGATACCTAAGTGCTTTTAAAGCTAATTCACTGGAGGACTGGATTAGCTCCACTGGAACACTGGAATAACATTTTAAAATACTGACATAATGGCAGTTCTACCATCAAAAGCCTGACAATGTGACCTCTGTCACTCTTCCTGCTGTAATTTGCTCCAATGGTACTGAGATCAGAGCTGGAACTTTGCTCTTCACCCCCTCAAACAGATTAGATCCTCTGAAACCAGAGTACCAGGTTCGTGACATATTGGAAGACGTCGCTTGTGCAGTCCTGTTCCTCTTTTTGATTTTTATTTGACATGTTGTTTACAGCATTAGCTGCTCTGTTTTGTTGTAAGCTTGGAACACTAATGAATATTTATTATAATTATATTTTCTTTGTATTGATTTAATTATGGTATATTTCAGTAGTAGTGTATATGTAGTAAATACTCTGAGCTGTCTCTATTTCTAACGATGAAATGAATTCAGCAATAAGGTATTAATCATCTCGTCTGACCGGGCATTGTGTTCGGAGTGACAACAGCACTTTCTGTGTCGTTTTTCTGTCAATTAATGTGACCGTTGTGTAGCATGACTGTTCTCATTCCAATTAAAATGTGCAAGACTTTTTTAATTGTTACTTGAATTATGAAGTTTTTTGTTTGGTTGTGGGATTTTTTTTATTTTTATTTGTTTTGCTTTTCATGCCCAGATGCCACAAATTTAATTTTATGTTATAAAAATGGAAAAACTATTTTAATATTTAACATTAACAGTCCCTGAAGACTAATTACATGCTATAAGTTTTAATATGTTTTAAGTTTGGTAAAATATTTTTGTGTAGATCTGACAAAGATTTTTATTTCCTTTCCATTTATTGGTGCAAGAAAATATCAAAGTTTGACCAAATCCTACATTCAGCATTACAGTCCAAACCCATGTGGTCCAAACAACTGGACTCAATAAACTGAACACTAGGTGGAGAGCCAACACCAACACAACTGTGTCTAAGGATCACTGTAAATATTCATAGAAATCGCCAGTTCTTTGCAAAATACAACATTTTGTTGCAGGAACTGAAATCCTTGCAAGGCTTTGTTCCAGCAGATTTTATTCCTCACAAGGCAGCAGTGGGTTTAAGAAGTGTCACAAACTCAGCTGAATTTCAAAGTACACAACTCATCGCATTTGAAGCTACATGTTTGGTAATGCAAAATGTGCATAGAGGCCAAAAAACAAAACAAAATCAATTTTCATAACAACTTGGATGAATAAATACATTTTCCAGTGTGGAATTAGTACTAATGCTTAACAGTTATTTCGTTTTGCCTGGTTTTAAATAGTCAAGAAAGATCTGATATCACTGTACACTGGTTCATACGTGTAACTCCCCAAGAAAACTAAGACTTTGTCTCAAAAGGCAAATTCTAATGTACAACCTAGATTAATGTATGTGGGTAAATATTAAAAATTGCCCCATTTATTAATGCCTCTCGCGATTTATAAAATTATAAAAATGTCTCTCAACCAATACAATAAAATAAAGAAATCAGTTTAATTATTGTAATAATTAGATCAAAGAGAATTCTGAAAGGATGTTCGTTTTGTTGGTTTTTGTTCTTCGTTTTTAAAAGCTCATAGAATAAATACAATACAACATGTCTTCAAATCAAACTTTTTATAGACTAAACGACAAAGTGAAAGATTTTTCAAAGAAAGATACAAATAATAGATGAGGTATACGCAGAATTGTTCATAACTGAAGTTATCCATAAAGTGCTCTGTCAGTTCTTTAAAGTCCAAGAAAACTCAGGCTGGCTCAGATTTGTTCCGGTTCAGTTTGTAAATTATTCCACCGCTCTCTGTCCTCTCTCGCGCGCGGGCAGTATCAGTCCGGGAGACTGGCTCGGGCTTCCGCTGTTGTCCGTGTCGCTGGTCCCTTTAGTTAGCCCGCGCTCTCCGCCATCCTCCGGACTGTGGGTCCTCGCGTGCTTGCTGAGATGGTCGGAGCGCATGAATCGTTTGTGGCAGAAGGAACACACGAATCGTTTCTCCCCGGTGTGCGTGCGCAAGTGCCGCTGGAGCTCGTCAGAGCGCGTGAAGCGTTTTCCGCAGAAAAGCCAATTGCAGACAAATGGCCTCTCCCCGGTGTGCCAGCGCAGGTGGGCCTTCAGGTGAGAAGTTTTGCCGTAAACCTTACCACAACCTGGAATGTGACAGCTGTGCAAACCCCTCCGCCGGGGGCTCGTGTGCCCCTGGCCGAGGCTCTCTGCCTCTTGGCAGTTTGGGCAGTCACATGTTGTTCTACCGGAGTAGCGCCGTGAGGAGGAGCGGGAAGTTGGGGGCAAAGAAACAACTGGAGGTGCCGTCGTGACCGTAGGCTCTGTGTAGGCTGTGGGAACAGCCGGCCTGAAGCCGTCAAAGAGGTGCTGCGCCGCGGGGAGCAGGTGCTGAGAAGCACCAGGGGTGAAGCTGGAGCTGTAGTCACTGGTGTAGCTGCTCAAAGGAGAAGGTAACCCGACTGTGTTCTGTGAATCCACCCAACTGGTGCCCATATCCCACCAAGCAGGAGCTCCGTTACCGGTTTCCCCAACGGGTTTGAACCAGGAATCATAGGGATGTGCATGCATCCTCGGATATATCCCTGCTATGCCTTCCACTGAGGAGGGAAATTTGGTCAGAAGCATGGGCCGCTGTGCGTGTGCGGAATTGGGAACGCAGCTGTCCGGTGGCATAGCGGTCTGGTACATAGAAAAATCATTCCCTAAACAAGAATTGGCACTTGTCACTGAGAAAGCGCTAGAAGTCTCAGTCAGTCCCGTCCCACTACTCCTGGAGGTCCCAGAAGAAACCCCTAACGTGGGTAGGCAGGTACTCAAGCTGCTGGTGACCTGCGAGCTCCTTTTCCACGGGTGAAACCCTTTGAGTCCTGGGGCTCCATCAGAAAGCGCAGGGGAGTACGAGGGGCTAGGCTCACCAATTCTGCTGCAGGTGGCGGCCAGCATGGCCAGCGGGGTGCTGCCCAACCGTGGCTCCTCCTGTGGGAACACAAAGGCACACATTCAGGCCACCACGCCACAGTAATCAAGTGCGCAAAATACGCGTAAAATGCAGCTTGTGAGTCAAATCAAGGGTCTTAGACACAGTCTGCACGAAGCATATTAGTGTTTCGTTCACTATTACCACCAGTACCACAGGAGGTAGGATAACTTTTCTTATAGTATGAATATTAAACTGAAAGGTTTGGACTAAACCTTTAAAAAAATCGTGGCTCTTTTCCATTAGACGAAGCAACTTGAAATCAAACGCTCAACCATCCCCGCCTTCTACAGCTCAAGCAGTGAAAGCAGTTGTAAAAAGACATAGATTGAAGTAAGTAGAGGTTGATTAATTAAAAATATTATGAGCTAATATGTGACAGCAAAAAATGCACGATAATGCGCTTCTTATCAGTTTAATAATATTTAAAGAACGACAAAAAAAACAAGCACACAATCCCTTTCAAGAATTTTGCTTTCAGACGAATTTCTCCAAATTAAAAAGTTTTGTGTAAAAAAATACAAACTTACCCCTAGCAGTGTAGCAGCCATGGACTGTGCAGTGATATCTTCAGCTGTTAGTGTGTGTGTGTGTGTGTGTGTGTGTCTGTGTATGTTTTAAGTGTGCGTGTGCGTGCGCTCTCGGTAGCTTGACGTGATGTCTGTTTTCCTCTCTCACTGCTTTGGTAGTTGTACCTTCCTCGTGGCTTTGAAGTGGCGCTGTGCATCCGATGACCAATCAGGGATCAGCTGTGACTGTCTCCAAACGTTTGCGCTCGGGGTCGTCATAAATTTCAAACGTCGTGCCTTGTAAGTAGAGTTTCAAAACAAGAGAATAATTTCAAGTTTAATGCGTGAGTTTTGAAGGAAATATTTAGCCTGAGCAGTGCGCAGAAATTCTTCGCATCGGTCACACCCCAAAAGTGGCCATGAATAGTCTGACTTTAGGCATTTCCTCATTAGGTTAATAAAATGTGGCGGAATTATCAGCGATTATCAGCCCACGTGTATTTATGTTTGACATTTCTTCTCTATTTAGTTATTTATCGATGTCAAACAGCGCAAGATGAAAAAAATTCAATTGCAATCACAAAAATCTACAACACAAAAAGCAACAACTCTAAAGGGTTTTGTGCCGTGGACCACGTGGGTTAGTGTGTTTTAAGATAACATACACACAATAAGATTCACACTTTAAAGAAAGTTTTATGCATGTGTAAGACAAAAAAGTGCAGTTTTGTTTTGCTTGCGTTGTTGAATCCATTCAATTCAGAAGGAGAATGAATGGGAGGCTGGTCGGGTCCATCCCATCCTGTCCCTGGGGCGTAACCCGTCAGCCCTGGGGGAGGGAAGGGAGGACACTATCACTGCCTCTACAATTTCATCTCATTCAACACAAAACAAATCACTAAAAAAAAAAAGCACCTATTTCTGTCCTTTTCCCTGATTTTAAAACTAATTCAGACACTTATAAGCTCAGACTCAGTGTCAGGACAGAACTTTTATTATTCGGGTAAACAGGTAATGCTATTTTTTTTAAATCAAGCATGTTAACCTACAGTATGTGACGACACACACGCACACTAGAAATAATCTAATATAAGTGCAAAAGCACAAAGGGAGCATGTCATTAGAATTTTAAATTTAATAAAACAGCAGGCTTTAATCTACTTCCTTCATTTGTTTGGTATTAACTGCTTCTCTGCCCTTTTCTCATCTCTTTGACCAACCTAAATGAAGTCAGCTGGCCACTCAAAGGAAAGTTAATCACATCCCGCAGTTTAAATCATGTGGTTGATACTGTGCATAATTATTTTTGGTGTTGCAATGCATAGCCAAGCTTAGATTTGATGTAGTCTACACTTCAAAATAAATGTTGAAACAGATGCTTGTGATTTAAGCATTTAATACATCTCACTGTGTTCAAATCACAACTTCAATATTTATTTTTAGGGGGCGTTGCATGTGTGTGTTTTGGTTGTCAAGTGCCCCAGGTTTGTTTTGGAGAATTTCTAATGGATTATCTCACTAATTTTATGACTCACTGTGTGTTGCTGAAGACCCAAGAAGTTTGTGCTTCAGTTTTTGTGAGTGAAATTGCAGAATCTTTATTAGAAACAATTAGCCGATGTGTGTTCTGTGAGTTGCACCCGTACAGTTTACGATTCCAGCTTGCTATCCAGGCTAGCTAGCATTAGTTGATAAAGTAGAATTCCACACTTTGATCTATGTAAAGTAACTTCTCACTCAAAAAAATAAAATAAAAACCCAAAACAAAATATGATGATGCCCTAAAGTACTAATGTTGAAGCTTCAAAAAGTCCAACACCAGTGGGTGACATCACGGTGACTACAATTTACATCAAATTGTTTCTATAATTTCTTAGTTCAGTTTTTCAAATAAGTTTAGCAGCTGCTGGCAGATTCACATTGTCACAACATCATTCTCCCCTGCCCTGGGAATGTGTTCAGGGGCTTTGTGCAACCTCAAATTGCACTATGACTTCACCGATTTAATGTGTTGGGTTAGATTTGATAAATAATTGTGTACTACACTTTGAAAATAATCTTAGAAAAGCAATTTAGAAGTTGGGCTTCATAGCTGTAAATTTGGATTTAAAGATTTTAGCTATTATGACAAAATCACTAATGCGCACACCTCTCAGCAGACTGGACCAAATAAGAGACTCTGCTTTCCCCCCCATAGCCTCAGGCACGGCTGTGTGCACAGGTGGAGTTTACAGTGGGCCATCTTCCCTTAAACCTAATCGCCATCTTCACAAGCCACCCAAACAGCTGTCCCTCTTTTCGAAGCATTCTTTTCCCACACTGAGAGTGTGTGCGCGTTTTTGTATGTGTGTGCTTTAAAGGCCCCCAATGAAACCCTGTCTGAGCCTCAACCTGTTCCTTTAGCCACGATAATGACCGCATTATCACGCGCCATCGAACGTCAACAAAAAAAGATTGTCGTGTGCTTTCCAATCACTTTGTGGGCATTGAGACAGAAAGAGCCGGGAGAAAAGAGTGAAATAAAGATCTGGCACTTCTCGGGGAGAGGGGTGGATGAAGTATTTTATTTCTCCTTGCTTTTTCTTCCCCATCTCCCCTTTTGTGGGATAGAGTGATCCAGAGGGCAGGTCGGCCATCTTGGTCAGCTGCCCTGCTGAGACAATTAGCAGGAGAATCAGAGTCAAAAAGACAAGCTGCTAAACATGACACCAAAATATTCAGTGTTACCGGGGGGTAGCCCCTCAATTTAAGCAAAAAGCATAGGTTCCAGATTATGTGCACTCCTGTGGTGCATCTGCGACAACCGTGCTGTGAGTACGCATGCTACAAACCTTTAAAAGAAACTCAGCTTTTCTTTTTGCAGTGCAGAAAAAAAAAAGTCATCCAGGTGAGCTGTGTGCCAGGATGTGCCTGGAGCAGCTCCTCCTTGGCTTCCTGTAATTACTCCACTGAGAGGGCACGTCCGCTGCCTGTCTGTCAGCGCAGGGTTGATGGACGACTGTAGCAGCAGAGTCAGGGAAATTAGTTTGAGTTGCTGTGATGAAATCATAAGATCCACCCCTTCCCCCACTTATTTAAACTTCCAATAAAGAATCAGCACATGGTGAAACCTCTTACGCACTTATTTTGGTCAAAGGCAGCTTGTGATACAGTAAAGCCAAAACTTAAATATGATACAATAAGAAGAAGAGATAAATATAAAGCTGCGGGGTGGGGGGGGGGGGGGGCATCTTGAACAGAGCAGTACAGCAGGGCAGTGAAGCAACTGTACAGATGATTGGTTTTAATGGATTTTCCCTTTGGTTTGTGGATACAGTGACACAAAGCTGCCCCGAAATCTGTGGAAGTTTTTCTGTTGCCCTCACACACACACAGGGGTCAGAGAGGACTTCTCTCATCAGCCCATGCTGAGGGAATCCAGGCCAATGTAATTACACTGTTGAACAGTTTCATTCTCATTCATGTATACAGCGCATCTACATACACCGGGGGACAAACCCATTCATGAAATTAGAAAAAAATAGAAAAGGAGAAGAGGGTGGATTTGTCAGTGAGGAGTCAAAGGTAGGAAGGATGGGTGTGTAGACGCCTCTGTCGAGTGTTTGTCTGGCTCAAGTTTGGGGATGAAGGTGAATTGAAATTGCACTTTATGAGCAGCAGTTCTCTCCTCTCTTTATTCCGTACACACACACACGCACACACACACACACACACACGAACACACACACACACGCTGAGGTTAGTGTTGATGGATGCTTGGGGTTTGTTAAGTCATACATCACAGAGGTCATTTAACCTGCCAACACATCTGCTGTCTCTGCCTTCAGAAAGAGAGGAAGAGGTGGAGTGAGAAGAAAGATTTATAAAGGGGGGGAGGAGAATTATGCAGGGTGAGAGAGAATGAGACTGTGATTAGTAACTAGAGTGGATGAAAAACTCTCATTCAGTCTTGCTCACAGCTTAACACACACACACACACACACAGTGGTGAAAGTGGTATCTTTTCAACAACTGTCTTCACCAAAGCTGCTTGCGTTATGAGTTTCTCCGCTCCTCCATCAACTTTTGTCTCGTCTTTATTAACTACTGACAATAAACTTGCTGATTTATGCCGAGGAGCTGTTCAACGCACCAAGATGTTAATGAGATGCTTCTGCAAGAGGGGCCTTCTTTGATTTTTCTCAGAAGACGTGGATGTTTGTGATAAAAGGGAGTGTTGTATGTTGATTGCAGATCAGTTGCTTGTATACACTCCTGCTACATTCTATTAACTTAAACCTCATGGGCACAGCTTTACCTCGACTTCTACATGCCACATTTATTTAAGAACACTTCTAAATTCCTTTAAAATTCTAAGTTGGACACATCATTTGAATTCAATTCAACTCAATTCAGTTTTTTTTTTATACAGCACCAAATCACAACAACAGTCATCTCAAGGCAAGACCATAAAATAATAGTGAGAAAACCCAACCACCAAAAAAAACCCCCAATGAGCAAGCAATTGGTGACAGTGGGAAGGAAAAACTCCCTTTGAACAGGAAGAAACATCCAGCAGACCCAGGCTCAGGGAGGGGCAGCCATCTGGGGTGACCAGTTGGGGGTGAGGGGAGGGAGACAGGACAAAAGACATTGGAAGAGTGCCAGAGATTAACAGTGATTAAATGCAGAGTGGTGCATAAACAGAGAGAGAGTGAAAAGAAGTGAATGAAGAAGAACGACTTAATGCATCATGGGAAACTCCCATCATCCTTGGCCTATTGCAGCATAACTAAAGGAGGATTTATGTTCACCTGATCCAGCCCTAACTGTAAGGTTTTATAAATATAAAGTTTAAAGTCTAATCTTAAAAGTAGAGAGGGTTTGTGGCCGCCAAATTTGAGCTGGGAGCTGACTCCACAAAGACAGGCCTGAGAGCTGAAGGCTCTGCCTCCCATTCTACTGTTAAATACCCTGGGGACCACAAGAAAGCCAGCAGTCTGAGAGTGAATGCATGCAATGCAAGCATTACTTCTCCTTTGTAACTCTTAACATTCAATTATATAAACCCAACCACTAGTCTCTATCAGTGCTGTCATATATGCCAACACTGTGATATGTACTATGTATTACTGTATGTGTTCTAACTATATAGTAAAAAGATGATAGAGACTGTTAAGCTAGCAGCTGGATACACTAGTGGTAACATTGGCATCTTTGGAACAATTGGACTAGGGTTCAAATCCCAGCTAAGGCATGCATCCAGTAAGGGTCCCCAGGGTGGCATTTGCATCATCTAGAAAACGATGAGGCAGAAAAGTATGAAAAGAGCCATCTGAGAAATGTTTATAGCCAAGCAGTTGGTAGTGAGGGTCAGTGACTTTAATCGTCTATTCTATCATATTTGCCTGTGTTTACTGGCATTGTGTCTTTTACAGTAAAGTAGGTAGTTGCATTTGTGTTATCACTGTGTCTCTTTGATTTTTGACCCAGTGCATGGTATGAGAGAAAGTATCTCACTAAAGACTGTTAGTGCATGCTCTAAAGAATGGGACCCCTTTGGATGGTAAACATTATTTGTGATATTATGTGGAAACATGCTTTCAGCATAGTTTGCAGTGCAAGCTGCTCAATTTTTCTTGAACTTAAAAGATAAAATATCTAAGATATCTCCATGCTACCGAATTCCTCGACCCTTCTTTTTGGCAGTGGTCTCCATCTTTGGAGTCTTGTCTGTGTCTGTTGGGGTGCCATGTTTGTTTTATCGCCCAGCCCTAGCTCCAGGTAGTGCTAGTGATGACTTTAACTTGCTGAGGAAAACAAAACAAAACCTGTTTTCTGACTTGTTACTGGAACACAGTCAGCTTTGATATGATGTCACACCCAGCTACCAGATTTCAGAGGTAAAACGAAGCATCTCCCAAATGCTAGTACCAAATATCTGATGACTAAATTTCACAGACACCAAACCGCAAAACTCGAGGCTTCAAAACGTTTGCCAACAAACAAATTGCCGATGTCAGTGTGGCTATGTCTCAAACAGTTTTACAAGTGTGTACTTTTCTGCCACTCCAAACAAGGACTTATTTCATTGATTCAGAATAATTTGAAATAAAATTAACAGGCTCTTGAAATGTTTTACATTTTTGTGACAAATGATTGTATTGTATGTGATGCGATGAATTTCAGACTTTTTCAAATTAATCTACATTTAATCGGCATGCAATGATGAGGTCACGATAACTCAAAACAAAACGAAAAATAGTTACATTCAAATAAATGAACTTCAAATATTGTTTTTATATGTTTAGTACAGATTAAACAAACATGTATTTATAGAGTCAGGGTAGCTGCTACTTTCTGTTTCCAGTTTCATATTATGCAATATATAATGCAAATCAGCTACAGCTTGTGGCCATATAACAGCATGATTTATGAGAAAAACACCTGAGAGAAAACAGCAGCATTTTTAATGGCGCGTGTGGTAACGATTAACATGATTATACTCTTACCACCGCTGGCCGTGGTATTCAAAAATCACACAACCAACATGTAGAACACAATTTTTGATTACACATGATGGAATAATGTGATTCACAAGGGAACAAAGACCAACCAAAAAGAAGAAGAAAAGGATCAAGACACAAAAAAACCTGTGATGCCACATGTGTCACAGCCTCTGAGGGATTTTTTAAGCTGCTGCAGTGTTTTTTCTGAAGCCGGCAGTGCTCTCCGGACTCAGGCACTCAAGAGCACTCGGATAAACTCTTTCTCCTTGATTAAATCCTGCGCTGGCCACGATCTCGGTCCTCTTCACCAATAACGCTGTTCATTCCTCTTGCTGCTCTTCACCACCGCGCACAGACACACAGTCAGACAAGAAGATTAATTTACTCATGTTCATTTTTCACGTTTTGCGTCTTCTCTGTGTTTAATGTATGTGTGCCCATTGATTGATGCGTTGAAGCCCAGGAACATAATCATACACTTCCAGACGTCATTTTTCACTTTCAGTCTTGATGGATGGACTTGATGCATCTGATCACTGCTACCTCAGCATGGGGGGTCTAGGTCATCTTGTGTATGTGTGTGTGTATATGTGTGTGTGTATCCTGTGGCTAGCAGTCCATCTGTCTGTCTGATGGAAGCAGTGATTGAATAGACTCCCACCTCACTATCAGAAGTCCTGTTTGTGAGGTCTTTTCCTTCCTGTCTACACCTGGACGATTACCATTTATGACAGCTAACTTTGTGTGACTTTAAGATTGCATGCTTTTGAATGTGAAGACCATCAGTTCAATTCAATTCAGTTTTATTTATATAGCACCAAATCACAACAGTCGCCTCAAGGTGCTTTATACTGTAAGGTAAAGACCCTGCAATAATTTCAACCCTACAACAACAACAACCATCAGACAGGTTTTTTCTTATATGTATATAAAAAAAATCTCCACTTGCCCTGTCAGCGAGGTTTGACCTCCAAGCTCGGGTTCTCCACTGAAGGCCTGGGAGCTTGAGGGTCCTGTGCAGTATCTTAGCTGCTCCTAGGACTGTTCCTGGAATCTGCTGGAGCTATTCTCCCAGTTTGGGCATCACTGCCCCGAGTGTTTGGATCGGCCACTGTTACCTTCATCTTCCACATCCCCTCTACCTCTTCTCTCAGCCCGCAGTATTTTCTGTGCTTTTTGTGTTCTTTCTTCCTGATGTTGCCATGACTTGGCATTGCAGCATCTATCACTACGGCTTTCTTCCTCTGCTTGTCTATGACTACTATGTCTGGTTGGTTAGCCATCCCACGATTGTCTGTCTGTATCTGGAAGTCCCTCAGGATCTTAGCTTGGGGGCACATCCCATTTTGATTTGGGGACTTCCAAGTCATACTTGGCACATATGTTCCTGTGTACTAGGCCAGCCACTTGGTTATGGTGTTCCATGTATGCCCTGTCAGCCCACCTTTGTCAAGACATTAGTAGGATTTTTCTATATCAGCCACTTCTTCTATCTGCTGGTGGTACATGCCATGCAGAGGCCTGCTCATGATGGTTCCTGATCTTTCTTCTCTTTTTTCGCAGGTTTCTGCTGCCCGAAGTACTCACCAAGCACGTGATCCTTTGTGACCAGCTTCCTGATGTATTCATGGATCTTAGTTGTTTCATGTAGGATAGTGGCTCTGACACTCACTAGTTCTCGGCCTCCTTCCCTTTGTTTAGCGTACAGTCTCAAGGTGCTGGATTTGATGTGAAACCCTCCATGTCTCCACCTTTGGCCAGCTTATTATCCCAGCAGGCTATCTGACTGGCAGGGCGTAGCTGTTGATTGCCTGGATCTTGTTCTCAGTCATTTGACTCTTTAGGACTTGCCGTACTGTCTGCAGGTATTTGGCAGTTACACGATTTCTAGTGGCCTCTTCATGGTTCTCATTTGCCTGCTGTCCTACTTTGTTACCATCTGACTACACATCTCCAGTCTGAATGACATTCCGATGTCATTGCTGTAGATTCTAGTGGTGTGGATCAGTAAATCAGTGTCTTGTTCACGCCTGGCATACAGCGTGATGTCATCCATGTAGTGGAGGTGGCTGATATTTTCTCCATTCTGTAGTTGTATCCGGATTACAAACCAACACCAAAAGGGCTGGAAAGATAACTGGCATACGCCCTCCACTATCCCTCCAGGAGATATTTGAAGAGAAAGTGATAAAGCATGATGTGTGGGATTATCCAGATCATTAGTATGATTTAATATGAATTTGAACATGTTACCCCAGTACTGGCTCTCAGTTCATTACCTTTAAATCCCTCTATTAGTTAATAAAGTGCGCAGTGGTTACATCTCTGACTTGCCCAGTGTTGATAACCCAGTTAGATCTCTCAGGTCATCAGGTGCAGATCTTTTAACTGTTCCCAGATTTATTACATCTAAGTGTGCTCAGGGTGTTTTCAGTTACTGTGGTCCTGTTCTTAGGAACAAGCAGACTGCTGACCCGAGGTCAGTTAGAGCTATGTCTACATTCAAAACAGACTCAAGACTTTTATATTCACACAGGCCTACACTTAATAACTGTGTGTGTGTGTGTGTGTGTGTGTGTGTGTGTGTGTGTTTTTATTGCTTTAATGAAAAAATTTAAAATTTCTGAGCTGTGATTTAAAGTACTCTGTCACTCATAAAGCAATATTATCCATCCATACATTATATTTTTTTGAAAGCATGAATCTTTTTTGTACCTCAGCTGCTGTGAAATGCCAATTTCTTCCTCTGGGTTTAATTTTATGTCCCATTTTTATCTTTTCTTAGATGAGAACCAAATAATTGCAATTTAAAACTTTTTATTGAGCTGTGGTCATTGTGTGTGTACATGTGTTTGTCTGCTGTGACCATGACTTAATCGGTGAAGGCCAAAGCTCTTTTCAGAGTCACCTAATGCAATAGCACTCAGCCATACACATATGCATAAAGATAGACACATACTAACATACACCCACAATCCATGCTACGCTCCTGGTTAACCCATGCTCCTCCCCATCATTGCGCTTCACCTCGCCACAATGCGTGCCGTAAAATTCAGAGGCTAGAGGGAGCAGAGGAAGAGAGGCGCTAAGAAAAGCACTAAGAGATGGCTGATGTTAAATTGACTGGAAAACAGCCGCTTGCTTTTTCATGCTAATTGCCGTGCAGCAAATTGTTAATTTATTCCACACAGAACTACAGAACCC
>VOQJ01013909.1:103525-114343 GCA_015052665.1 Apistogramma diplotaenia | reverse complement strand
GTGGGGTGGAAGGGGGGGGGGGGTGGAGCAGGTGCATAAAGAGCACTGATGCATGCAGAGTCTCAAATACATTTAATCGTGGTCTCTTTCCAGTCCGTGCCTATAATCTGCCCAGCGCTGGAATAGCAGCTGACAAATCTCGTCTCTTTAAAAACGCTAATTGCAGGGAGACACAGTTAGTTAAAACTCCTAGTGTGAGATAATGCAGTTCACTGCAGGGGGTCGTGATTCAGGGACATAAGGAGAGACAGCAGGGGAAATAGCAAGCGGGACATCTGGGTTTAGGAAAGATGCATCGCTTGAAAGATGAAATTGGTAATATATCAAAGCGGTGCCCAGTGTACCAGTTACATAATTGTATTGCACGGTTATCGAGTATGTGAAAAAACAAACATGTCACATCGTGCTTTTAGCTCAGTTTGATGCTTGAAGTCCAACATTACCTTTTTTATTTATTTATTTTTTTTGGAAAATCAAGCATTTATTTAATGCTTTTAATTTATTCAATGTCATAAAAGCGCCTCTTAATTTAAACAGATTAGCGACGCTATGGCACCGGACACGCAGACACTAAATGCTAAGGCAAACATCTCCTATCACTTTTACCTTACACTCCCGGGGGCTGCCACAGACTCCTGGCAGAAGAAGAAAGGAGACGTGAAAGAAAAAGTGCTAATCGGTGCCTATTAAACATCACTGCTTGGCTCTCAATAACAGTTCCAGCATCTACTATAAAAGTACTTTTCTCCTTGTTGTTCTTGCATCCTGTTAGGTTGCTCTCAATCACGAGAGACACTGGCTAATAAGTGGTTGCAGTGGTTAAAATTGCTACCTGTGTTGATTATTAATGAATTTATTAGCAGTCCTGACATGAGTAACAGTCTGATGTTGTTTATGAATGTATTCAGTTAAGTGCGCAGTGGAGGGTGTTTACGTCTGGTTGTCGTTAGACAGAAGGCAACACGATGGTTATAGGTGTTGTTTGTGTTTCATTTCTCACATCACATCCTCCCGCCGGTAGGTGAACACAAAAGCCGGTTAAAAGAAGCTTTGATGGTGAATGTGGTGTTTGCTTTGGCATGCCTTTACCTTTCTACCCATTTGCTTTCCATTACTTTAGCTTTCTGTAGCTTCTTCCTTGTCTGTTTTCCCCCTTGGTTTGTGTAAACCAAGATTCAAATTATGAAAGAGGAGTTGAGTCTATGCTGTAAGTAAAAAAGATGAGGGGAGAAAAACAGCTTCCTCTTATCTCCCTTTCTTTTGACATAATCATGTCATAGCCTCTCCACTCTTTCTACTCTGGTGTCTGCCGCTTCTGTACCTCTTTTTTTTATCCATTTCTCTTTCATTATCTCAGTCTCTTGCCTGATATTCTTGACCCCAGAACAGAAGGTTCTGTTTCACTGTCCATGTTTATAAAACACAGTGTAATTCTTTGTCCCTGTCTTCCTCTGTGACACATTCCCTGTGATTTGCTGAGATTTAACTGGTCGGGGAGAGTTTCATAACATAATCTGGCACAGTTCATTTTAAATCTGGTGCCCTTTGTTCTCTCTATCAGCCCTCTTCTTCTGTTCTCATGTATCTCGCCTTTCCCATGCTTCCATTTTTTTCCTACATGTCCTGCAGCATCTCTCATATCTCTGCTTCATGACTTTCTGAAATTTAAATAGCTAAAAATCTTGCTTGACAGTTAATAAGGCTCCTTAAAAAAGGATCCTTATTGGAGCGACGTGTTTGCGTCGCAGCTGCGTGGTGGTACAGCGGTTAGCACTGTCACCTCCAGCAACAGGGTCCTGGGTTTGAACCCACCAGCTGAGGTCTTCCTGTGGAGAGTCGGCATGCTTGCATCCTCATGCCTGCATGTAGTATCGCTGGCTTCTCCCACAGTTCAATGACATGCATGTTATATATGTGAGATTCTAGTTGTGCCTTATTGCTGTTTTTAATGTCACTGCTAATGATTTGCACCCCTGGTATAAGAACGATTTTTTTTTACTCTGATGCTACTGTGTAAGCCCGGATTTTTACCAGAAATCAATAAGCTTATCACTAAAGGAGAATCAATAATCGTATTGGCATCAATCACATACCTAATGATGACAGACAAGCAGACCTCTCCACCTCATCCTCTTCCTGCTCACCTCAAGCCTCCTCAGTCAGAGCTCTAACACACATAAACATACAAAAGGATGCTTATTAATTCCTGATATGAGCATAACACTCAACCATTAAAACAATTTTTTATCTACATAAATGCAAGTAAATAACTGTAATTTGGCATCTTAATCAAAAAGTAATTATGTGCTTTACTCTTTTTTTTCTTCTGAAAATTCAGGGATGACAATAATTAAAATTTATCATAAAAAATCATTTCAGTTAGAAAGCTTGCAGTATATACAGCATTTGTCTAACCTTTGTTTACAGTAAGTCGCTTTTTTATGTGGGGCTGATTCATATTCGTCTACCACCACCATTAATCATGCAGCAGTGAAAAAGAAAACAACCTGCTACCATCCAACAAACATGAGTCATCAGCACCCCACTGGGTATCACGCAGTGATACCTAGTAATACTACATTTGGAAATTTGGTGATCCGTGAGCGTAACCAAAGCAAATATTAAGATAAGTATTAGGTTCTTCATTTTCAACAAAGCTGACAGGAGGAGCTGACAGGAACTGAAGCACCATCAAAGCCAATAATGGACAATCTCCGCATACCATCTGTGCTGCTCTAACATTGCAGCAGGAACCCAAATTTTGGTATGAGAACATGTCGTGAGAGATTTTTTTTACTCGGCTTGTAAGCCCCGCAGTCCCAGAGAGCAGCGTTCCTGTAATTGGTACTAAGGTGCAAATGATAAAGAAGACTAAGTTCAGTCTGCACTACTAAATGAAACAATATACTGTGGATGAGCATTAAAGCCTTTAAGGCCTCTTAGAATTAAGATCATTACATTTCAGATTCTTAGACACTGAGCCGATGGTTTTAACTTTGAGCAGCTTACAAGCACAAAGAAAGTAGCGCTCATATGTCATTGTTTTCTTCCCGGCGAAGCCTAATGTTATACAGCGACTGTTTCTGGCCTACCTGCTTTTTTTTTTGTCCCATGTGATGTGATAATACTAGTAATTTATTGTTCACAGTGACATGAAGTGCGCCTCCATGGTATTTAACACTATTATGTAATTTCTTCATTACCTCATTTTTCTCCTCTCCATCTGATTCTACTTCTTCTCTTCCTCTCTATCTCTCTTTTGCCAGGAGCAAGGCAGTGGCCTAGTTTAGCAGTGCAGAAGGTTTGTTAGCATCACCGCCAAACACAACAATTGCAATTTGGATTCGTGGGAGAATATAGAGCAGTTCTGCCAACACAAGAATGCATACGTGGACACCTATAGTGTAAGCGTGGCTCTCTAGTGGAGGTGCACATGCTTTAATGATCCTACTGTACTGTAAAAGTGTACTCGCAGTAAAAAAAACACCCACACCCACATGCATATACACACTCTTTTGTTTGCATTGCTGCCAATTTAATCTCTTTGAAACATATAGCAGTTTTGCTCTGAGAAAAGCACACCTGCTCCCTCACATGAAGGAAGTGATGGGATGAGGATATTTAGATGCATTCGTTATTTATAGACTTTCATACATTAATTACACTATTTGTGTACATTATAGCCACATCACAGTATGTATTCCAAGTCCTCCAACTAAATTATTATTCCTGCTACATGACCCATGTAAGAGCTTCAGCATGCATTCCAGTAATGACATGTAGGAGGGAGGCAATTTCAGGAAAACGTATCTGATCTGGGAAGTAGGCACGGTAGACCTAAACAGAATGTGACACTGAGGTGTAAATGCTCCTTCCAGCACTGTTTGCTCAGTATTCATGGGTCAGACTCTTTTAAACTGAACTTCAGCCACACCTGTAAAGTCGTCGTGACTCTAACTCGCATGTTTTTGTAATCTGGCTGCAGACTTTGCCTTTATGCCACACACACACACACAGATTCACAAGTTGAAGAATCATGCTACATATGCTGCCGTGTATCTGCACACAAGTCACATGCGCCTCAGTTATTCTAACCAGTGTTATAACATAGATTTTCGTTGACCATGCTGCAGTCTGTATATAATGCTGTCCCTCAGGCTGGATGAGAAGTCGTCCATCTGGGGCCCCGAGACAGTCATTGCCATCTCCATCATTATTAACAATGACTCATTGCCTGGATTCACTGCTGACTCACTGCTGATAAAATGAATCGATATACACTGGGAATAATATATTGTTCACCTCTAGCACTGGGTAGAGTAGCGGCTCGGTAAGTTCAAGCAGTGAAATAAATGTTTAAAAATGTTTCTTTGCTCACCAACAGTGAAATTTGGTTCATATTGGAGATGGGTTTTTTTCCCCTTATATTTCCTCATTTTAAATCTGTAAGTGTATAATATTGTGAGTGAAGTGCAATTACAGAGCTGTCCCATAACACTATCAATATTTATCGAATCCAGAGCAACTTTTGGTAGGAACAGAATGACAGCTTGTGAAATGGGCTTATTTGTCTCCCTGTTGAGCATTATTTGACAAGATTGATTCCTATTCTTGGCACAAAATTTTGTAGCGATGTAACAATGTCTAAAGCAACGTATCACTCAAGCAACACAAATGACTAAGGGGCTTTTATTCTCTTTTATACGGGAATACTTTTTTTAATGGCTTTATTTGTCATTGCCTACGATATTTGCTTCATCTATGACAGGCATCTTAAAATGTTCTAATGTAAGCAATCATTAGTTATGCAAAAAATGAGGTAAAAAGGTTCTTACAAGGCAGATTTTCTTTCAGTGATAAGCAAAAAATGATCTGATATATGAGTGAGTCAGGTATTAATACCATTTTGACACCACTTTATTAGGCAACCCTTGCTAATATTGGGTACCTACCTGCTAATGCTTTTTACCTTCAGAATTGCCTTAATTCTTTGTTGCATTCTAATCTGTGGTCATAAGGAGATGAACGTAGCCAGCAACAATGCTCAGGAAAACTGTGGCATTTACACAATGCTCACTTGCTATTAAGGGGTCCAAAGTGTGTCAAGAAAATATGCCTCGTATCATTATACCACCAACAACAGAACAGCTGATACGAGGCAGGATGGATCCAGGCTTTCATGTTGTTTGGGTCAAATTCTGACCCTGCCATCCACACGTCACAGCGGAAATTGAGACTCATCAGACCAGACAATGTTTTTCCAATTTTCTGTTGTCCAGTGTGATGAATTGTAGCCTCAGTTTCCTGTTTTCAGCTGACAGGAGCAGCACCCGGTGCAATCTTCTGCCGCAGGAACCCATCTGCTTAAAGGTTGGACGTGTTGTGCATTCAGAGATGCTCATCTGCATACCTTGATTGTAACAAGTTATTTGAATCATGGTTGCCTTCCTATCAGCTCAAATTTTGTGTGGAAACAGTGAAATTACTGAAGTATATGAAAAATTATTATTGTTAAATGTTAAACTTTCCATTATCTCTGTACATGGGCTAGTCCTGCTACAGTAAGCCCTTGCTGAGTACTGAGTACTGTTGCATTTGCCATACAGACACAAAACCAGTGTCCCTTTCTTTTTCTCAGCAAAGAAGCCAGTGAGAAAAAGTGAGAAATTGGGCATGATTTTTGTTTCTCTTCTTTTTTTCTTTTTTTTGTAAAGTACAAAAACTTTATGTGGTTGCCGAGCCTGTCAAGACTGCTATTAATGGAGACAAATGGGCAAAGTGCTGTTCACAGCAATGTTAAATTCAATATTTGATGGAAATAACTGCCTCGTGTTCCCATTGTTCAAGCAAACGCGGGGAGGGTTAAAACTCATTCAGTGACTTACAGTACAGCAATTTTGCCCCTGCACTATGCCATTAGCTGATATTTAACTGCTTGAAAAATAAATGATTGAAAATAGCATTTAAAATTTTTAACAAATGAATAACATGGATCCTTATTATATTATTTGCTTTTTTTGCTGTTTTAATCATATGAAACTGATGCGGGAGCTGAGCCTGATGACAAAGCTTTAGTGTTTTAACTCCATCAGCCTCTTTTTATGTTTACACATCAATGATATACCGTGGTAGACTGTTGCAGTAATATCCAAGCAGCAGGAAACTATGTAAAATAATAATTCTGTAGAGTAACTTTAGGTTAGGCTTTTGGGTCTGTTCCTCTTATTCATTTGTCTCATACCTGCACCTCCATCAGCCTAACTTTCGATCTTCTAATATTGTTGACTTTGTCAAGATCACTTATCTGTTTGTGGCTGTGTCTGAATTCTGCTTACCGGAGCTAATGTGCTTATTATTCTCGGAGATTAGTGTTCCCAGCAGAATCCTTGTTGTTGCATGGATTATTTCAAACCGAAGCCTTTTCCGCTCTATCTATAACTGTTAACCATTTGCAGGAAATGTTCTGTTCCTTCACATAATCCTATCCCTGACTTATGTATGACACTAAAATGAGTTTGTGGTTCTCATTTCATATATAGCATTAACTGATGCCAGAGTGTGCCACTTGGTGTTTACTCATCTAGTTTCAGTGTTGTTTCTTTTAGCACCGTGGTTTTACCTACAGGGTTTCCCATAGATTCCAGCATTGCAAGTTCCAGTTGTGTTACATTATGAAGTCCTGACCATGCAATAGTGTAGAATGAATTCAGCGATCCTCCTTGGTGACTACTGGACCCTTGAAAACCTTTAAGCATTTTTCCTTTATTCTCATGTCCATGAGCAATCAACTCAATTTGATCTGCAAACTGTGCAGTAAAATTTCATGGCTTAATAACACTTTCTAGATTCCCAGAGGTGGATATAAATGCAGTCTTTAATCCATCCATCCATCCATCCATCCATCCATCCATCCATCCATCCATCCATCCATCCATCCATCCATCCATCCATCCATCCATCCATCCATCTTATCCTATTCATTCTTACACCCTAACCTGTAAGTCTCTCTGCTCACTGCTGGCCCCCTGCTCATTAATAAATCTCCTTTTCTTCTATACATAAATAAGTCTCTCCCATGGTCTCCATTTCATTCTCATTATTTTGATTACTCACTTTCTTCTAATAAAAGCCTCTTGAACTTGAACTTTTTACATCTCCGTCTGGCTCCTATATCTGAGCCCTTGCCTGTCTGCCTCTGCCATACCATGTTTTGCATATCACTGGTTCTTTTGCGCCTCTGTGTTCAAAAGACCAGTGTACTTTTGCACTTTGAGCATTCATACATTGTTGCCATAGCAGCACTTGTGCAAATGGCAGTAGAGTAACAGATGTGTTGATAGTGGCAAATGTAATGTGTTCCTGTCCTGTGGTCTGCTCTCCACAAATACACGTGTGATTTTCTTATAATGCATTTCAGGTTTGTCTTTTTTGAGATTATGCTAGCAAATATGAATCTATAAAAATCTGTAGATTGAGGCTGTGTTCTCACCTGGCATTAACATCGTGTCTTGGATAATGAAGTCCATGTAATTATGTGAGCTCACACGTAACTTTAGCGTGCATCTCAGCATGTGTTTTGAGCGACCAGCTGAGATCAGACCTCGAACCTCATTTCCCTCACTTTGTATTTGCAAATACTAAACATATTGTCAGCGAGCTGGAGGGAACAATGTACTTTTCATGCATATTCTGCCACAAATTACAAGAGGTATGAAAGTAATTCAAAGCAGTTTCATTTGTACCAAATCGTTGGCCTAGATGGAAATCACACATGTTTCATGCATGCTCCTATCGCCTATTATGGCCTATTGTCGTTGCACTTTAATATTGTGTCATCTGCACACTAATGAGTATGTGCTTCTGCTTACGCCAAAGAAGAGTTGCGTTAGCGGTTCTACACTTCGACACATTTGCTAAATGAACGTTAACAGGTCACCTCTGAATATGGTATGAGCAATTAGTTCTCAGAGCCTCCTCAGAAGTGTTTTCACACCTATATGTAGAAGTGTCCGCGTATAACCAGTTCACAAAAAGACAAAAGTCGCATGTTAATGCCAGACGTAAACAGGGTCTGAAGCTTTAAATGCATTCATATGAAGGCTGAATTTTGTAAAGGAAAGCTGACACATTATCGAAAAAAAAGCACATTTTGTGATTGATTGATTCACTGAAAATAATGAAGTATATTTTAGTTACTCTGTCCACTGGATCACTGGAGCCATTTAATCATGTCTAGCAAAATATCCAACTACTGGCCTAAGATTATGTAGCCATGGGTAGACGTTAAAGTACATTCTATACAGATCTGCTGTACAGTATGTATTATATACTATTGAAGTGGACAGAAATAAATGGGAACAGCTTTCCAGCACCTTCAGTTTATGAGCAAGATAATCTGATAGGCGGCTGTGACTGCATGAATTAGCTAGATGCTATAGCTAGCACCTAGCTAGCTATAGAAGAGTAGCAAGCGTGAATGCCAGGTAACTTCCAGTGCAACTTTGAAACTGCTCACCAATTATCACCAAAACACACAAACTGTTTCTGCACAGTTTGTTGCAAAATCTTTCTGTGAGCTAAATGTGCTGTTACTGTACTGTATGTTAACATGTGACACTGAGAGATGGAGAAAGAGGGGAGAGGAGAGGAAGGTGAGAAGGTAAACTCTGCTTAGTAAATGAAATTTATTTTACTGACTAGAAATTGAAATCTTACGTGTTATATCATCATTCATTTATGAATTTTTAAGTTTTGGATCTATGGGGGGGGACTCCCCCCCCCTCTATTCTACATGTCCTTTCCCCCCCCGTGGGGATACAATAAGATAAAAAATCATCCCCCCACTCTGATTCTTTTTAGTGCAGCATCTTGAAACAGCACAAACGACAATAAAATCTTTAATTTCAGCACTCGTGAGCTGTGATAGCAGAGAGAGGACTGCTTGGAGGGATGATCATGATCCTGCTGCAGCTCAGCTTTTCATTAAGATACTAAACACTGCTGTTTCAGAGTAAAAACGACCATTAACTAAAGCATCAGGGAAGCGTCACAAAGCGATAAAAATCCTAGAAATATTCCTACTTGCTTTATTGTTGACATCAGTATTTCCCACAAAGGTGAGCTGTGCAGCTCCTTCTTTCAGCTGGTTAAATTGCAGCTACGCTCTGAAGCTGCTGTCTGCAGCTTCCTGCCATTACGACGTGCGTCGAGATGCATATTTTAACTCTTCACTCACATTGTTACATGGAACGCATTGTGTTTGACTTCAGTTGTAATGAATTCTGTGATAGAGTTGAGGAGGTTAAAAGCAGTGCTGCTTGCAGGGGATAAATAACGGTGGGGGTTTTTTGGTCAAAATTTAAGAAAACTAGCACAAGTATTCAGTGAGCTGTAAGTGCTGACACAAAACATGTTATAATGATTTGCTGAATTATGTTTTTGTGAAGTTCTTGCAGTGATGCACTGTGTTGGACTGTTAATGTCAACAGTACTCTTACTAGGTTACATGAAGGATATGTTTAAAGTGAGGATTCACTCACTGAATTCTACCTTTTATATTCGTTTTATTGTGTCTAGGGGTCGGAAATAAGCAACATAGCTTGTGTAATATGCACTTTTATCTTATTGAATTCAGCTGACTAAATCGCCAAGGAGCAGTGAATACTGAAGTAGCAGCACAGGTCAGCTGATTGCAGTCTGTACACAAGGAAGAATCAACTGGAGCTCACAAAACAAATAATTATGTGACTTATTTCTGAGTAATTCTGTTCCCCACGCAGCACTGCTGTACCTGATCTTAGGGTTCCCTATCGATGAAATCCCACTTTAATCCCTGCCTCACATCACACATGCTGCTCTCATATTTAAGCTGGGTAATATGAGAGGAAACGCAGTGTGGATAACCCCTCGGCAAATGGGTTTTAGTGTAGAAGTACTGCAGTAACTGTCACTCTTGTCACCGGTGGTGACAAATCTTTTTTGTTTGTTTAAACCTTTAAAGAGCCAACACACTGATGGGATTTTTAATTGTAATTAATACAGGGAAGGAGACTATCACACGCAATCTCAACTTGTATGGAATACTCATTAAGTCATTTAGTATTAAAATAACCCAACTTTGAATTCTCTCTGGAGCTTCATTTTGCTTGCGCGCTGCACAGTCATCGTCATTAGCCAAAATCAGATATGCTGAGCTGTAATTTAAGTAACACCTTCTTTACCAAATTAGCTGTCTGATTTGTTTATTCAGCACGTCATCAAAGAACTATTTCATCTGTATCAGTCATATGGAGGCAACTGATGAAACTCAAACTCGTTCAATTTGAGCTATTTATTAGCTGTATAAAGATCTGTGTAGACCCTCTTTAGATCCAGTGAAATCACATACATTGCAATGATGGTTTCTGTGGGCTGGATAAGCTGCTTTCAGATAACCAATGTGTCTTGTCCTCCATCTGAAATAAATTGTGGTTTTAGTGACAGTTTTTTTTTTCCTTTGGCTGCTGTAGATGCATTCTGAATGTTTTATTTTGATACTGTGACTATTTCTGTGACCTTATACCAGAACATTTCTCACAGGCTCCTCATGTCTGAACATTTTAGACATAAGGCAGATGGAGCCTCTGAGGCAATGGAGGACTAGAAAGTGTAGTTGATGGTATATTCTGTTATCGGTGGATTGCTAGTGTATTAGGGGATACTTATTATTATACTGTAGATGTGGGTGTTTCTTAGTAACACACTTCAGTGTTGCTTTTACAATATTCAACCCCCCCCCCCCCCCCCCCCCCCTCCCACCCATCCACCCCCCCACACACC
>VOQJ01013909.1:77461-103505 GCA_015052665.1 Apistogramma diplotaenia | reverse complement strand
AACACCTTCCGTTTTTCTTTTACAAAATTCAACCCCCCCCCCCCCACCCCAACATTTAAGAGGCTAGAGAGCTGGCAAGAACCTTTAATAGACCTTTACATGCTATAATCCAGTATTGCTAACACATGCGTAGGCAAATATTATGGAGAACATTTTTATTTCCTGTACAGCATGCCATTATTGCCAAGGTTGCAATTTCTGACATTTCACTGAATTATGGAGATAATTCAGTGTTTGTAGTTCATGTTATCCATTCTATCTTTTCCATGGCCAGGTCCTTCTACCCATCTGGTTCTGTTTAACCCTACACAGTGTTTCATGCCTTCACAGGGTTTTACTTCATTTTGAAACATGCCAAGAATTCCTTCATGATAAGCATCTATACCAAAAAAGTTCACTGGAGTGTATAAAGAGTTTGTCTGACAAATGAATTAATAGTTGTTAACTGATATTTCGGAGAGAAGGGGGCATTTATTTTTTGTTTTTGTAAAAGCATACCATATCCTTACCCGAGGCATAAAAACATAACTGCAGTAATGATTTAAATATATTTTGTTGAAAAATATAATGGTAAGAGCATTCTGGAACTTATTTATTAAATAATTATTACAACCATTAAGCATTGTCCTCGCTGCTATATCATAAAAAAATACTCATAACTACTATCATTTTTTGATTATCAATATTATGTTTGTGTGGGACTTTCCCAAATATGACTCCCCAAACTCTTCTTATGATCTGTTTTAATAAAGTTCAGAGTTCAAGGTCACACTTGAACTCTGTCACTACTGTACTTTCCCATAAACATACACACAGACATGACATGTACAGTTTCGCAGTTTCATGATTCCCTAAAACCACCATTTTTATTGATTTTTACTGAAGCTGGTGGCTCTTAAACCCACTTGAACAGAAAACGATCAAATTTGAGCCTTAAATCACTTTGTTGCACCTGCACAGCAGCATAAAATTCTAAAATATTTACTTTTTTGTGTATTTCTGGTCATTTTAGGAAATGCAATCAAATTTCAGGTAAAGGATGATAAGAGCAGTTTTACTGCTGCCAAATGTCAAAAGCGGTCACATTTCACTCGAACAGCATGTAAAGGTTAAATCTCAATCTCGCCACATGGTTTCCATCAAAGGGTTTCAAATTCAGCTCTAGATTTCATCCAGATTTTGTGAGGCATGAAGCTTGATGCCACTGCTAGAAATTCCCTGATCACCCCATTACCTTGCAGCCCAAAGTGACACCGTGGAACCGTGTCCCCTGGCCTTCAGTCATTTGGGACACGGAAAAGAAAGCATGTTAGTAGTGTTGATGTAGTGGTCAGATGGAGGCCATAGGTGCTCTGCTCCATTTAGCCCTCGACCTTTGGGCCCCTCCGTCACGCTCTACTGCATCACTTCTTCTTCCCTTTGAGGCATCCAAGAAATGGATATGATGTCATGCATGAGAAGCCACAGATGACAACGGTCTAAACATCAGACACTGGCAAACTAAAGACACAAAAACAGAGAGAAGGTCAGAAAGGACAGAGAAAAGTGAGGCACATAAAAAAGCATAGAGAAGTTGAAAAAAATCTCAAGGAGTACACAATGATAAAGTATGAATTATAGATCAAAACTGAGACGGGTAGTTCGAAACACTCTCCCTGCTATCACTTTCATTTCTGTCTCCGTGCATGCACTGCTGCCTTGCTCTCAAATGTTGGGGTTTTTTTGCACCTTAATCATAGTAAGGGGTGTCTAAGGTGGTGTGTGTTTCAACATCTATGACATTGTCATTGTTCTTTAAGGCTGTGAATGAAAAGTATGTGGAGGAATCACAGATCAAACACAGCTTCTCACAGGTCCTGACGGAGCTGTCTTTTCTCTCTCCTGTGCCTCTTCCTTCTCATCTTTCTAATTTATTTATATCTTTCCACACTTTGCTGCCCTACATGAGTAACAAATGAGTTTTCGAGGTATGAAAGGGGTGATTATCTAAACAATACATGCAGCTTAGTATGTATGGACAAAAGAATAGCAGATGTGTATCTTTAAAACCCGTCTGGAGTGAACAAGCAACATTTTGCTTAACAGCGTTCGACAAAGTAGTACCGCTGTTTTTAGCAGGTTCCTCTTATGACCACTGAGAAATCATCTGTTCCGCATACGCACTGGGAAGCTCTCTGAGGAGTCCTCTCCTTCTGTAGTTGTGTTTGTCTCATCCATAAGCCCCGTGTGAAGTGGAGAGGAAAGAGTTTTGCTCTCAGCTCCAACCTTTCTACACTGCACAGACTGTACTCCGGGGAGCAGGCCTGGACAAGAGGGAGACATAACATCAGAGAGGAAGGCTGATACAAGGAGGAGTGAGAAAGAGAAAAACTGAATTAAATTAGGAGACAAGAACAAACAAGGGGATTAGAAGTGTTGAGAGACAAAAAAAGATCTTCAGACCTGAAGGAAAGAGGAACAGAAGCTGGACTACACAGAGTTTCTACTGTGAATTTTTTTTTTTTTTTTACCACATTTGAACAGGTGTGGAGTGTTATCACCTAGCATTAGGAAGACTGACTGACTGCATAGAGCAGACACAAATACTTGCTAATTAGTGCTGAGTAATGAATATTTCACTCACCAAAACTGCAGCATTAACTTCCTGCGTGTCCATTAGCACATATGCTACAATGCAAGTCAGTACATGTACAAATTGGAAAATGGCTTTGCAGATGTGCCAAAAGACACCAAAAACACAACTATGCGTGATAGTATCAGCATCTTATTGGATCCAAGTGCCTATAATGCACATAAATAAATAATATACTCACCTCTGTACAGTTTGCAGGAAAAATAAGCTATGAAATCCTATGAAGTCTGGAATTTTTAAATGGGGATTAACAGAAATTAACTTGCTTTTGGAGCCAGGCTCAAGGGACCATTTGAGGTATGGCTGTTTTTGTCACTTGCCACTAAATCTGTGCCTGAAGAGTTGATTTGGCTAAAAATCAAGAACTGAGCAGCTTGATGATGTTGTGGAGATTCCGAATAGCAGAGATTATCGAAACAAAGTGAAGGGCAAATTGTGTGAATATTTGTGTGTGTGTGTTTGTGTGCCTGTGTGTGTGGTGGTGGGGGGGGTGTTACATAAAGCTGATTGACAGCATTTCTCTGCTGTTGTAAGAATAATTGAGTCAGAGCACAGTCAAAGGAGCCTTAGAATAGGCTAACTTTATTCATGCAAAACGTTCACATGGCCATTCTGTGCAGTTCATTTGCATTTTCCCTTTGTGTTTCCTTCACTTAAAATCACCACTTGAATTGAAAGGTTTACTCACTTTGATTCAGTTTAATGTCTTCTGACTCATGGCATAATTAATCAAACCAATATAGTTTCTAGCATCACTATAAAAATAGCGAAACTGCCAAGCCCATCATGCCTTCAAAAAGGGATTTGGTGTGTGTTGTGAGCTCATCAGACGCGACTCTGTTTGGTACAGATAATCACAGTTAGTATAAACCAAACACAGTCAGTCAAAAAGGCTTATAAAAATAAGATGCTGAGAGCCCGAATCTTTCCTACCTGCCAAATTAATAGCACATAGAGTATTTGCACAGATCAACAACTGCTTCAACTTCAACAATTTTTTTTTTCCATTGAGTGTCAAACCTCATTTGAATCGTCCTCCTGACAAGACAGCTCAGTGATAGCCGCTCAGGCTGTGAGCCAACATCGTCCCAGTTTCATTTTTGGTCCCGGTTAAACCTTTAGCGCTCTTCCTAACTCGCAGAATGCAACTAGAGGTCAGAAGTTCACTGCCTGATTGTGTAATGAACAGCTGACTATGTAACTCAAGTGCTAATTACTCATGGATTGTGAGCACAAATACAATGAAAGGCACAGTTCAGCTTTGCCCAGCACTTTCTTATGGTTAAACGTCTCTTTGTTTTAACGTCAATTCTTCAAGTGCATATTATTCACCGGTGACACAGTCCAAAATAACGGCGGCGTGTGCAGGCAGGAGCACAATGGGTCCCGGCAAATAAATTTGCATTTGGAATGACAGGGACCTGTGTCCACGAATAATGTTGGTGATAGCATAGAAAAGATATGGACGCTTTCCAAGTCTAACACCTGTCACAGTCAGAGCTCGCTGTGTGTTATTAGAATTCAGGGAGCAGAGTTGCATCATTGTGATTAATGAGGCAGAACACACACTGATTTGATGCAAAGGCCAACAGCATCCTATTTTCTTAACATTGGACTTAATTGGCCACTGTCAATCACAAATGTGTTCCCATGGCAGTCACAAGTATCCATATAAGCTTGTGCGCTTTGTTACTGTTCTTGATGCAAGGTGGCTCGTGAAATGTGATAGTGTTTGTGTATGAATGTAGCTGTTTTATCTGTTTGTCTTAACTGTGTGCATTTGAGTTTGAAAAGGAAGGAGTCAAAGGTTAAAGTAGGGGCAACATGAACCCTACTTTTCATCCCTCATTCATTTATTCATACCAAATTAGCATTAGATATATTTATAACCTTCCTTGTGACATATCTTTCTCTGTGCATTAACATCAGATATTTGAGCATATGACTATGATCCAAGAACATAAATTACCATAGTCTCTAGATGATTTCTGTTATGTTGTATGCAAATGCAGTTTAAAGGTGTAATGTTTCAAGAACATTATAAAGTTATCATTTTACAAATTAAAGGTGAAGTCAAGTTTTCAGATTATTTGTGAACATAAGCTGTTCTAACTTCAGGTTTTTCACTTGAAACAATGAACATACCTCTGAGAGTTCGGCCAAAGCATTACGTTTTTAGAGAAAATCGTAAGCAGAAGATCTCCCAAACAAGGGGATTACACAGCATTCAAGACAGCAATTAGTTGTGTTTAATAATATTACTGTAGAAACTTTTCACTAAGGCAGCCCCTTCACATTCCAGTTCACATTGTGCTTAGATTTGCTTGGCTTTAGATATCAGATTGCATTAAGTCTGCAGATCTTAATGTAGTATTCTCTTTTATTCAGGCATTTTTTTAGCTGAGACATCTGAAAAAAAAAAACAACTGTGCTTCTCGATGTGTTTGAGGTAAAAGCTTACAGCTACCTGCTCATTTTTTAGTTTTCTAGCTTTGAACTTTGCTGATACTGTGACCTACTGAGAGTGTATATGCAGGTCAAATACGGCTTCTATGAAAAGAAGAATGAAACTGATTCTGTCAGTCTGCAGTGCTATTAATACCATGTGGTGTAATGCGTACACCTTATTAAACAACAATCACATGCTTCACCTCCACGGAGCTTCACTTGGTCTATATTAAAATGCATGTTTAATATCGCCCAAAATCTAAAAGGTGTGCAAATTTTACAATGCACAACAGCAGTGTGCAACAGTTGCAGAAAAAAAAGTTGAATCCTGTGTCCTACATTTTCATAGTTACAAATGGATCTTGTGGTATGGATATGAGTCAGTACTCTCCCTTTGAGACAGGTGTTCCGCATGTCCCACATTCATAATTATGTAATCATATCCCACAGCACACACATGCAGACGTACTGTGTTTTCCTGCCTCCGTTGTATGAACCCTCTGGGTTTCACTATGTGGAGCACCAAATGAGATCACGTCTCCTGTGGAGGGGATAAACCTCAGACGAAAGAGCAAGACACTCAGCTGCAAGGGAGTGTCCCAGTGCGTGCTTGGTGATGGGCTCAATAGAGAATTCATTTGGGCCACTAGGTAGAATGTAAAGAGGTGAAAAGAAGAATGCAGTATATTGTTTACAAGGTATGCACATATTATCTATAGATGTGGGTGTAAAGACCCATTGAAAGATTAAAACATCCATCCATTGTATTCCTTTTATCCAGTTCGGGCTTGCAGGGGGTTGGAGTCTATTCCAGCTGTCATAGACTGAGAGGCGGGGGTACACTTTGAACAGGTTGCCTGTCAGTGTCACAGGGCTCAGACAGAGAAATAGACTACAATTCAGAGGCACATTCGCAACTGTGGCCAATTTCGAATTACTATTCAGCCTAACACGCATGTCTTTGGACTGTGGGAGGAAGGCAGAGTGCCCGGAGAGAGCTCCATGCAAGCACAGAGAGAACATGCAAACTAAACACAGCAACATCCCAGCCAATACAAACTTTGGATCATCTCGCTGTGATGTGACAGCGCTAAACACCGCGCCACCATTGGGATTAATATCATCACACAGGAAAAAAGGGGGGATTAATGTCATTTTTTTGAGGTTTATTTACAATGACATTATTTTTGTTAGTTTTTTGTGCGATTGTTTGGAAGAAAAGTTGAGTTAAGTGGTTCTTTGAATTGCTTCACCAATAATTGTGTGTTTAAATTCCATACGCAGCCAGATTGCTGACCACCACAGCGGGTGACTTGAGCATTCAGAACTAATTTTATTTACCTGTGAACAGATTATAGATTTTGTCTTCATATCTATTTGTCTTAGAGACCACATTATCCAGTGCATGCTTTACATCTCCTTTGTGTCTGCCTAAAACCCTGAGAAACAAGAAACCCAACAGGTGCCTGAGGTCATCGGAATACATGATAATGTGCTATTTGGCAGGGAACTGCAGGGTTACAGTTTTCTGCAGTAATAAGTAGATTAAAAGAGAAGATGGACCTGATTCTGTGCTCACACCTCTAGGGAGCATGGACCAGAATAAATTGTAATGAGTTCAATTCTTGGCCAGATTTAGAAAGAAGCAGAATTTAGAGCACAAGAAATAAATTTGGCCTGTTTCTCAGAGGAGCTGAAAGAGAATTTCTTTGTTGTTTTCATGGAATGATGATGGAAATCAAGAGATTGTAAAACTGAGGGGATGTGGGATGAAGTTTAGAGGGCTTGAGACGTTCAAGACAAATTGTACTGTACTATGCTGTATAGAATCTGTCCTGACATGTTTGTCTTTAGATGTGCCTGCGTGCGTATGTGTGTACTGTTATATTAGGGCGTCTGTGTGCTTCAGGGTGCACATGTACTCAGCTACACATTTCTCTGAGAACATGTGTCCATTTTAGTGTGCATATGCAATGTGTGTGTAATTGTAAGTATGTTTTTCCCAGCTGCTGAGCCGGCAAGAGGACAATGTCTGTCATGATGCAACAGGCGGCTAATCCTCTCCTTATGTAAACGCTTGACTGCTATTCAAATGACATGCAGATGGGTTAGAGAGCTTAGGTTTTGGCAGGATAGTGTCATAACAAGGAATGTCTGTGAAGACAATGTGCTGTCAGCATTTGGATGATTAATGCTGCACTTCATGTTTAAAACAGGTCCCTCGGGACTAAGCAAAGATTGGCAGGTTCACGTGGCGCAGGTATCAGCGAAAGCCTGATGACCTCATAGCCTCATGAAGGGGGTGGGGCAGTGGGGAATGACTAAGTGCAGGGGCAGTAGGCCTCTGTAGAGAGAACATCATTTGAGGTGGTGCAGCATGCATAAATTGATGCAAATAATATATAATGTATATAAAAAAGAAAAGACAGCAGAAGAAAAAAAAATCTGCAAAATAAAACAAAAGCTGTTAACTTTGCATTCATCAATATGACACACTAATGGCCCATTTCTAATGTTTATCCTTTTCTGTTCTCGTTTACAGATCCCACTGTTTGTTCCAGAGGTCTGCCCTTTTGAGTCAATCACAACTAAAGCTGGAGACAAGCCTGAAGCTTGAAGACAAGCTGTGTCACCTCACTGTGCTAGCCAACAAAATATGACATAACGTCCCCTGCTAATCACCATGATGCATAGACTGGTATCGTGAAGCATTCGCCCCTTTTACAGTGCCCAACCCAGACCCATCTCCTCTTAGGAAACCCATGCTAGCAGCTTTTGTTGCTTTCCTTCACCTGTAAACAAACCTAATTTTCCCCATACCCCTCTACATTCTCCTGTTTAAAGTTTCCCTTTTTTCCTCACTCTATATTGGAATAATGCAGGGTGCTTCTACCACCTCCACTCTCCTCCTTATTCTTCCCTCCCTCCTATTCTTATTTTATTTTCCTAATAATGCCAATGGGGACTGCTGGCTCATTGAGGGGGACAAAGGCTATGTGTGGCTAGCTATATGTAGCCAGAACCAGCCTCCGTATGAGACTATTCCCCAGCACATCAACAACACAGTGCATGACTTGAGACTGAATGAGAACAAGCTGAAAGCTGTGCTTTTCAGTTCCATGTACCGATTTACCAACTTGACTGACCTCAACCTCACCAAGAATGAAATCAGCTACATTGAGGATGGAGCCTTTGCAGGCCAAGCAAATCTACAGGTAATAAGGAGATGGATATTAAAATGTATACAATTTGTGAGCCCTTAGTTTGAGCCTAACATTTTCATTATTGGCACTGCATGCATAAGATTTTTGTTTTTAAAAAATTATCAAGGTGCTTATTTTTTAGCTTTATTAAGCAAACTCTATTCAATATCATAATTAATTTGAAGTGGATTCCCTCCAGTGATTTTATGAAAATTTTCCTCAATACATGAAAACATACCCTGCCTGGCCAAAAAAAAGTCATCCCCAAAGAAAAGATCACACTAATATTTAGTTGAACCACCTTTAGCTTTGATTACAGCATGCACTCGCTGTGGCATTGTTTCGATAAGCTTCGTCACAAGATTTATTTCCATCCGGTGTTTCACCAAGTGATGATGACAGATTCTGACCACTGCGCAAAGCCTTCTCCAACACATCCCAAAAATTCTCAATGGGATTAAGGTCTGGACTCTGTGGTGGCCAATCCATGTGTGAAAATTATGTCTCATGCTCCCAGAACCACTCTTTCATAATTTGAGCTCAATGAATCCTGGCATTGTCATCTTGGAATATGCCCGTGCCATCGAGAAACAAAAATCCATTGATGGAGTAACCTGGTCATTCAGTATATTCAGGTAGTCAGCTGACCTTTTACAAAATCACAATAAAAATTACAAATAAAATCATTGTATCAAGCAAACAGTATGAAAAAAATCAAAATCTGTCTATTCTATATTTGGTTCCTTAAGCTCCTGATAATTCTGACTTTATGTTTGGGATTTTTGACGTGGTACAGAGTAAAACTGGGCTGAATCAGGTACTTCGATTCAACAGGCCCTGGTCTTGGTGAATACAAATCTAAACATGCGTACACTGATATAGATGACTGTTTATGCAAATTGTAGAACATGCTGCAGCACAACAGCTACTTGGTAATTCACTGGACCCACGATGTAAAAAATACTCTCCTTTCTTTTTTCCTCAGGTTCTTCAATTGGGTTACAACAAGTTGACAAACCTAACCGAGGGCATGTTGAGAGGCCTCGGCCGCATGCAGTGCCTGTTCCTGCAGCACAACCTCATTGAGGCTGTTGCCAGCAATGCATTCTGGGAGTGCCCAAGCCTCAGCAGCATTGACCTGTCATCCAACAAACTTGCCCGCATTGACCCATCCACCTTCACAGTTCTCACTCGGCTTATGGTGTGTGAACTGGCAGCGAATCCATTCCATTGTGGCTGCGATCTTTATAGCTTTCTAACCTGGTTGGAGTTCTTCAACAATGTCACACACACCTATGACCGCCTCCTATGTGAGACACCACGAGAAATGTTTGGCTACCCTTTACTGAGTCCTATTGCTGTCGGCCGGAATGCTAAAAACATTTTGTATCATCACTGCCGAGATGGTGTAATGATTCCAGGAATGACCTCTCTCCCGCCAGATTTGGATGGTCCTTCTGGGATTGGACCAAATATTTTTGATGGTATAGGACCATACCACCAGCCCACCACTTCTTCCTCATCTACCGAAGACGGCTTCAGTCCCAGCATAAAGCTCCATCACGTCTCTTTGTCATCAGCCTCTCTGCTTGTGAAGATTCCAAAGCCCTTCAGCAAAATGTACATTCTGACACAATACAACAACACATTTGTGTCTGATGTCATGAATTTGAAGAATAAGAAGGAGATGATCACCCTAAACAAACTAAAGCCACGCAATAATTACACCTTCTGTGTGGTGTCCATCCGCAACTCTCAGCGTTACAACCACACCTGTCTCCAGTTTTCCACTCGGGGTCAAAGTCAAGATGATATGCTCCCCACACCTTCCACCACTACTCACTACATAATGACCATCGTGGGTTGCCTTTTTGGCATGCTAATTATTTTAGGCTTTGTGTACTATTGTCTTCGTAAAAAACGGATGCATGATGAGAAGAGAAAGTCTATCTGTGTCAAGAAAACTATACTGGAAATGCGCTATGGACCAGAGGTGGCGGCAGCAGTTGCAAATGATCCATCAGCAGTCCACAAGCTTCAGGAACAATCCAGAGAACATCACCAGTATCAGCACCACCATGGAGCGAAACTTCCCATGTCCACATCCTCAAGCTCGGGAATGCTCCACTCAGCCAACACCACTTCCTCAAGACTTTCTTCTATCCCACAAGTGGAAAAGATGGCCACTGCCTTTTCAGAGGCCATGGCTACAAGCAAGGGAAACTATATGGATGTCAGAACTGGAGGGGCAGGGATGGAGCGGATGGGAGATGGTGTGCATGGCTTGATAAGGGGAGAAGACTTGAGGGACGATGATGGGACTGATCTTGGTGATGACTCAGATGATGATGGACATGGCTCAGCATCAGAGATCTCGACCATTGCCATGGAGGTGGATAAGGTTAATCAGATAATTAACAATTGCATTGATGCCCTGAAACTGGATGCAGCTGCAGTTGCTGCCTCAGCGGCCTCCACAAACCCTACTTCCTCCAATCCCACCTCCCCACCACCCACCAGCACATCCTCACTAACGCGTGGCCTAATCCCACTCTCTCAAGGAGTGACAGAGACATGCCAAGTCATTGCTCCCAACAAAGTACCACCTCCACCTCCACTCCCTGCCTTGAATGCCCCTCTCTCTGAGCGTCCGGGGATCAGCGGTGGAGGATTTGTTGTCACTCCCCCTTACAGGCCCCCTCCTCCAGCCAATGCTGTACGTCCCATTCAGCGGCAAATGAGTGCAGATGCAGCTGTTGTTATTGTAAATTCTGTCAAGAAACAGTGCAGCACCACATCTTGTGGTTCCATGGGTCGAGACAGGGAGCGTGGAGGGGCCAGGGTGTATAGCCTGGATGTTCCTGAGCCAAGGAGCCCAGATGCCTGTAATCAACAACAACAGCATTACCCTGACCGAGCTAGTCCTGTGGGCTGTGGGGAGCCCCTGGAGAGACTGCCTTTAGTGGGAAGTGGGAGCTGTGGAGGAGGGAGTGGTGGTGGTTGCGACAGTGGTGGTGTTGGTGCCCAACATCAGGACAACCAGAAATCCCACCATTACCATCAACAGCAACAAATACAACAACAACAGCAACAGCAGCAGCAGCAGTTGGAGGTGCAGCAGGACTACCACTGCTCGGAGCACCGCCACTCTGTCCCAGCTCTCTACTATGAAGGCTCCCACCAGGGTTCCCCAGCCCAAAGAGTTTCATTCCTAAAGCCCCTGACACGATCCCGCAGGGACGCAGCTTCTTACTCCCAGCTTTCACCTGCCCGCCATCATTCCAGTTACTCAGGCTACTCCTCTAGCCCAGAGTACTGCTCCGAGAGCTCACTGCGGATCTGGGAGCGTTTCCGTCCCTACAGGAAAGGTCCACGTGATGAGTCCTGTTATGTGACGGCTGGAAATGCCCTTCGAAAAAAGGTGCAGTTTGCTAAAGGCGAGGACTTGCATGACATTCTTGATTATTGGAAGGGTGTGTCAGCGCAGCAGAAGCTGTGACTGGGGACCAGAGTTAAGCATCGCAGAATAAAGAGTTCAGATACTGCTTTTACTGATGCACCCCTAGGCCAGAAAATCAGTTTCAGTTCATAGGGAGAAAAATGTAGGACAAAATTTTGCCTTTAGGTTTTTTTATTTTTACTTTTATTTATTTTTTTTGGCATGCTAGGTGTATAAATATTATGCTAAGAGCAAGGACTGTGAAACTGTGCCTGGGATCTGAGTCGTTACAGTCTTTTTTTTACACATCATTGTAGCAACTTTTATGGCTCATTCTTATTCTGTGTTTGTGGGTTTCATTAATAGTACAGGGAGCAAATGCCAACTATGTAATTTAGTACTCTATTTGAGTGATCACATTTTGTGATGCAAAGGACCATCTTTATCAGTGCCATGTTTTCATCTGTGGACAGTCACAGAGTAAATGCTGATACCCTTCATTTTCTGCTTTGTGTGACCCAAGTTGTGTGTTTTTGTTAGGTGCTGCATACGTTTTCAGCATTACACCTGGGCTTGTTTAGACTTCTAAGTAATGGGGAATCTGATGGGGTGTGATCTGTGCTGTGTTACAACTGACAACATGCAGATTAGTGAAGAGAGATGTCAAATGCAGGTTCTGTCTCGATTCTCTTAGATCCTTCTTGAGGCTGAGGTTTTTGCATTTCAAAAAGCATCTGGCACTCCGAAAGAACGGAATAATTGTAAAGAAAAAAACACATGAACATAAAAAATGTGTCAAGTGGGCTCCAAGAAAACCATAGGAGAAAGATTAGAGTGGGACCTCAGCCTACAAGAGTACAGGGAATGCATTTGAAGGGTTAAACACAGCCTTCCAAGTAACAATCTTGCATGGTTTGATGAGTAAAGAATGTGTTCCCTTAAATATCCTCACTGACCTAAATGGTGTTTGACTGGGTAATAATCTGATTTATGGGCTTAGTCTGAAGCAATACAGAGGACAAATTAACATTCCCTTAAATGCTAGTTTCCGGACGGTGTAGGATATGGTGTACAATAAGGCACCTTAACAGTGTGACTAAAGTGATAGATATCACTGGGTCACAAGAGGTGTATATGCACCAGAGGCCAAGCAAAAATTCAAAGAGTGAGGGGTTATAAGAGGAAAAAACAAATGAAAGGTTCAACCCAGGATAGAAATAATTTCCTGCAGCCACAGTGAATGTAAGTAGATTACAAGCAGGCAGGTTAAGGGGAAATCTATTTTCATCATTCAGTGTTAGCACGACCGTACATTCCAAATCCTTTCTCTCACATTAAAACTGAATGAGGCAGAGAGAGGGAAAGGACACTTCTAATTACTGCCAACGTGTCTGTTCTTTTCTGGAAATTAATGTTACTGTTGTATATAACTGATAATTAAAAAACAAAACAAAACAAAAAAAGAAACAAAAAAACTTGTTAAAGGCATGTCCGCTTGCACTCTATGCCTCATGATTGTGTGTGTGTGGCTGTGTGGTACACAGTGGTCATTGTAAGCAGGTATTGGCATGCCTTTGTCAGATAATATTATATATTCCCCAACTAATTTAAATTAATATTTGTCAGTATTTCGCCCCGTGGCTGGTCGTCTCAGTCTGAACAGTACTAGACTATTAATGGCATGTACTAACGTAGCGATGTCAAACATGTCCACTGTATTTTTCTCCACTTCTTGCTAACTCAGCCATCCCATAATATCTATTTGTAAACAGTATTAACAGGCCTTTTCTTGAATTTTCTACTGAAACGGTCTGCTTGTAATAATGACCATGTTGTTTCTTGGCACCATGTCAAAAAGGCTTCCTGCTTACCTTAAGTGCTGTGTAACTGTTCAATTTTCTTATCATCGGCTAACATACACAATCAGAGACATACTACCCTAAAAATGTGAATACAAAATCAGCGGTGGCCGCCCCACATCTTTGTTCACGGCTACCGCCAGTTGGTTTTAATGACAAGTTTAAATGTCAGGTACATTTTTTTTTCATTCTCTTCTTATCCTCACTTGCATACTGCAAGTAGTGTTCATTCGGTCCACCTCCCACCACCTTCCCTGTTCCCACAGGTCAAATAAGGTACACAGTGGGTGTGATGTGAGCGGGGTACTCGACACGACCTGCTCTGTTTTATTAAATAAGGTTTGTTGCAGGCAGGACTCGGGAGGTGCACCGTATACCAACTCTTCTTCTCTGCTTTTGTTCTTTCTTTCATGCTGTTGATCTCTTTTTTTAGCACTTAATTGAGTCTATTAAATAACTGCAGGTTGAACGGGAATGATATGCAAAACTTAATGTATTTCCATGCGGATCTTTGTATTTCTTCCTTCCTGTTTGCTTTTTGCAGAACACCTCACTCTCTTTTTCTTGTTTATCAAGGTGTTTGGACAGAGTCGTGGTCAGAGGTCATAATCCTTGCATCAGTGTTTAGCCGTGTGCGTGTCAGGTCCACTGTAATCTTTTACTAACAGCGTATCTGGGATGCACCACCTCATCTGCCTTGTTTTTACAGTGAAGCACCACGTGATGAACATACAATACAGTCTTGGAATTTTTAAGTCTTGTTGCTGTATCCTAAGTAACATGTTACTGTGACTGATTTAGATTTTCACCAGTTTCATTTGAACTCTTCTTGTATGTACCAGGAGCATTTAATCACATAGAAGAAACTTGGTGCATTCTTCATCTGCCATAACAAGTTTACAGAAGTGGAAACCGAGGTTAAGCATAGAAGCATATGTTCGGGACTATCAGGATGGTCATCATTTCAGCTGCTATTTCTGTTAATCTACCTGACAAAATAACATTTGACATTACTGCTTAGTGAGGAGAACCACAATATTATATTGTGGTGTCATGTGCAGGAATTTCAATTTGATTATTATGGCTCTGTGCTGTGATTCCCACATCTGTCCATGTGCATTTGTGAAAGGTTGGAGCATCAGCAAGACCCAGTACAAACCAGTGCAGAAACCTTGTATAAAAGGAGGTGCTGGTTTAAAAGGGGGGTTGCAAAGTGGCTTGCAGATGCAAAGCAATTGCAAGCAAGCTAAACAGCCTGCCTACTATGAGATTTGCACTTGGGTGTGAAAAAAGGCTAATCAGCTAATGTGATCTGGTACTGAAATCAGCTTATCTGCCACGATTCCAGCAGAGCTTTGACTTTGTGGCTGCCTGAACTGGGGCTACGCTTGATGCTTCAGTAGTTATCACTGTCACGCCCCTATGCATTCTCTATTTAATTTAACACATGGATGAGCTTATCAGGAGATCATTTTTTTCAGTTGTCAAGTGCTCTTCTGCTCTTTTTTTGAAACATTTGCTTAGATCCCAGCTTTCACTGCACTTGAGAGAAGTGCCAATATTTGTAATGATTTATGAGTAGTTTTAGTAAACCCCATGTTAATGTTATTACTGTAGTTAAGCAGTGGTTTCCCATCATAGATTACTTTAAAGCTGTTGCCAAAACACAAACTAAATTCCTGAAAAATCAGAATTTAAACAAATGCAACTGAGAGCGACAGTACTTTACAAATTTATTAGACCACTCATAAAGACGAGAAAACAAATATTTTAGAGCTCTGTCAAAAAAAATGTAATAAAAAAATATATATTTTGCCTTTTATTTTGCAAATAACAAACTGAATTCAGAAATTCGAGCCGGCACACTGAACTCCTCAGAGCAGTCAGAAATGAATCAGGCATAACATTCAACCATGATAAACCATTTTTCCTGTACCTGTTACTGTAATTTGGAATATTAATAAAAGATTCTAATGTGCTTTACAATTTTTTCCTGCTTTTTTTCCAAATCTGTAAATTTGAAAATTCACGGGTGACGACAGCATCATACTTTACCATTAAAGATATTTTTGATTAACGAGCTCGTGCAGATGGATTAACCATCACAGAAAAATGATTCTGGTAATCATCAATACTGTTAATTTAGGGCAGTGGTGGCACAAACCTCACATTGGATGGTGGTCTAAAACATTATCCATATAATCTATATGCTTTCAATCTGGTCAAATAATCTATTCACAAAAAAACTTTTTCTTTTCCTTCTTTTTGTTTTTACTTTTTTGTCTCATAGAACAAAGAAAAATAATTCTTCCTTCTCTGCCCATGTTCTCACTGAAACCCTGGAGGCTGGCTCACTTGGAGATGGATAGTTGTTTTTGTAACACCATCGATGTTTGTCTCAAAGCAGCCGGCCAGCCAGACGTGAGAAATCCATGCGATGTGCCATTAATGTTTGAACCTTTTCTTAGAGTCTGGGTTCTGAGACTTACTTCCCGTATGCCCGTATATTTCCTCTTAAGTCAGGCTTAAATTAAGCTAAATTAAGTAAAAAATGGAGAAGTGAGTTCATGTTAATTCAGTTTACCAGAAGAAGATCAATAAATTTATTAGGCCGCAGCATAATACTGTACTCTTTATACCCCACCAATTAATCTTTGAAGAGCTCTGTCTATTGATTGCCTTAATGGGCAGTTATCTTTATTCCAGGGATAATCTGGATGGGTGAACAAACATATACATACCCCACAATGAAATAATATAGTTGGTATGTATATGTATAAGCTACAGGAGTAATTACTTAATCACAGAGTACTGTTCATATTAAAAATCAGCAATACAGATATATGTTTAACACATGGTGGCTTAAAAGTATCAGCAAACTCAATTATTCAACTTTATGATGATGCAGCATGTGAGACTCGTTTGTAAAGCAATTCTTCCCTCCCTTTTCCTTCTCCCTTTTCCTCCCCTCTCCAGAAAACACACGAGTTCGAATGAGACAAGGCAACAGGCGGGCTCATAGCTGAAGGCAGGGAGAGATATCCAGATAGAAAAACGTGCGGAGCTCTCAGCTCGCAAAAGCCTCGAGGAAGGCAGCTTCATTACCAGTTCGTTTCCAGGCAGGTGACAGGCAGGTATCCACATTGACAGTGAATTTCAAATCCTTTCATTTGGTATCCTCAGACCTTTTTGTCTAATAGTCTATTAAGTCAATTAGCTTACTGTGTAGGAGATTAGCCCATGTGGATAATGTGCCAAATTTTATAAATGGAAAATTGTCCTGTGTGTCTCCTCATGATAGCCACAGAAGGGCTTATGTGATCAAATTAAATGCATGCCATTTGTGTGCGTGTGTGTGTGTGTGCGCGCGCGTATGTGTGTGTTAGCCTGTCGTGAAGTTGTATTTTTCTAAATGGTGAAAGGAATTCAGCGAAGACAAATGAAGCATGTCTTCGTGTGACTAATTTCTTGCTCACTCGTCACACGGCGGTGACAGGCTGAGAACCACCAGCCCTTCCCATCCATCTGCCAAGCTTTGGGAAAACGTAACTGTTAAAACCTGTGTGTTGAAAGCATTCAGCGAGTACTTCTATCCTTCATCTGAATGTACAAGTTACCCCTCTATAATGTCGTTTCTGAGCAGAAGAGCATTTGAAAACCCTGTTATCAGTAAATGCAAATGGGCTGATTGGAGCCAGTTTCCAAAGAGGGACAAAGGACTAATAGAATCTGTGAAATATCTGTGAATTTTGTACACTAGAAAAAAGGAAAATATAGTAAGGTTTAAAATGCTTCTGTGGATGTTTTTATAACTCAGCCTGATCTATTGTGTGTTTCTGAATTCTCAGTTGGTTGTCTTTATTTCATTTTTCTTTTTGTTTGCTTATTTATTTTTATTTTTATTAGGGGGGGGGATTAGCGGGACGAAGAGATTGACTTTTAGTACTTGCAATGATTTATGTTATAAAGGTTTAAGAACAGAGAAAACTTAACATAGTGTACTACATAAAAAGAAAAAGTTGTTATATTTGCATGATTCCCTGTATTTTTCGAGAGACAAAATATATTGTTGTGTACAATGAGTGGACGTACATCGAAAACAAAAACTGTAGGGGCTCAAATATGGTATTGTCAAGTACCTTTGATTTGACCATCTAGGTTTTAGCCTTTTTTTTTCCCTTTTTTTTTTATAAATGGTTATGTTATATTTACATTCTTGCCTACTGGTTTTCATTTGGGTGGTTGTATTATATCGTGTACTGACAGTTACCTCTGCAGTTATGCTAATCTTTAGCAACAGGTGTAAAAAGGGGGTAAATATATTTAAAGCCGCTGGTTGTTTACATCCATCTGCTGTCTGTACTTTATTCTCCATGCAGTGCTCTCTTTTTATTTACTTTTTTTTTTTAAAGCTTGAGAGTTGCCCTATCACACTCTGACGCAAGCACACACACTGTGGATAGTCTTAACCTAATCTCAATCATTCAGTTAGCATTCACTGGCAAATTAATGCAGCCTCAGCAGCTTCTCCCTCAGCCTCAGCCCACTTGCTGTTAGCCAAATGAATGATTTTCATTCCTCCTGCTCTGGTCTGAGAGCCTGTTGGCTTTCTATACAGATACTTTATTAAATTCACTCTATATCCTGCCAGTTCTCAATCCGCCATTTATCATCAGCCTTTAATAACACACTAGTTTATTAAGTAGTTCTTCTGCTGAAAACCTTTTTGAATGTACAAAAAAGGTGGTCTCAAAGTGATTTAAAGAAAAGAAATAGATGTGCCAATATGGAAGCTAAAACTCCCCGTGCTTACGATTTCGTAGCACCTTTTTAGAAAGAAAAAACATTTTGATTTGGTGGGAAAACTTCCTTAATAATGTTAATTTAAGTAGTACTAATGGGCAGAGTACATGCTGGGGAAAAAAAGGGACAAAGACTTTGGTGTATTTCATTTTTAAACATCCTGTAACATGTTTGTTACACTTACTTCAGCTCTGCTGCTATGTAAGTTATTGCTATAGGGTTCATGGCACCAAGCAATAAATCATAGCCATGTTTACTTTCTGCCGTGATAATGCTTACAGGCTCCCGCAGAGATAATCATTGCCCATTTTGTGGCCCAGTCTTTGCCAAAACTGAGAGGGCTGCTTGTGTCAATTACACACAGAAAATTAAATGCATTAACCTGGGGCTAAGTTAGGTCATAAGCTTTCCAACATGGCCCGGCTATGTTGGGCAGCAGCCAATTTATAGAGATTGGTTTTAATTGGGTGAAATGACACTGTAATCATACAGTATCAGTTCTGTATTGGTACTGGAGGGTAATCTGTAACTCAGAACTCCCATTTCTCTAACCCCTGATCCAAAGCTGTGAAAATTGCAAAAAGGTTGCGTCGTGATGAGACCAAATGCTGTTCAGTACCGGAAGCCAATATTAGGATCAGTGGAAATGTTTTCTGCACCCATAAACAGCAGAGGCTGGGTCACACAATCCAGTGCTGTATTAGGCTACGTTCACACTGCAGCCTGAAGTGACCCAAGTCTGATTTCGTTGCCCTTATGTGACCTGTTTCTGATCTTTTCACATGTGACCTGTGTCTGCACGGCCAGGTCGCATCCATGTTTACTTCTGCAAACACTGAGCACGCTCGCTGCGTGTGACTTTATTGCATCCACTACTGTGCAGGCAAGACACTTTAAGGTTGTTGGCAGTTCACATAGTCACATATACGACCACGCAGAAAAGAATTGAGCATTAAGGCCTGCAGTGTGAACGTAGCCTCAGTCTCCGGACCAGAATGACTGGCCTTGTCTGTGGCAGAGACTGAAAACTCTGCAGCTCCCAAAAAGCAGCTCTCTGTCCACAGAATGAAGGACCTTCCTCAACTCACTGAGGAAAATAAATTAAAGTGGACTGATGTGTGCAAAAGCTAATCGTGTCCTTGCCTCATGGCAACAAAGGCATTAATTGTTCATGTTTGCTGTCAAGGAAACGCAATGCTACGACTAGATGAAAAGAAGGAAGAACTCATGGATAACTATTATTATTGAAAAAGATGGCTAGTGATGTTATTACTGAGTATTTGAATCCTGCTGAGCTCTAATACACCGTTCCACATGCACACTGTGAACAATAAAGCCATGTTTGAGGTAAAGTACAGTACAGTGCAGGTTTCTAATGTACAGTATTTTCAGTCCTTAATTCATTACATTCCATTTGCTATGGTGACATTTTATTTTCATTTATTATATAAAAAAAACTTTTTTGTCTACAGAAGCATTTTTTTTCATTCATTTTTAACACTCGTAAGAAAGGTTAGAGGCCTTTGGCTTTCTTACAGGTTGCACCAGCTGACAACAAGTGTACAGCAGCATGAAAAGCCCCTTAAAAATACCAGTATTTGTGATCACAACTATGTAATATAGAGTTTAATTACAGAGCTGAGGCACAACCACCATCTGTGTGATTTCCGTAAGGCCAAGGTCGAAGGCAAATTCTCACAATTATCATATGGTTTTAGTTCCTGTTTGGAAATGTGTGTAAGATTTCTGTCGAAATGTGAGCCTTGCCGATGTGACAGCATCAGGAGGTCTGAAACATGGCCACGGCAGGATCAAATTCCTGCGGTCGTATTGGACTGACGGCGGCAAATCTGGGCTTTCTGCTTTCTTTAAATATTTGTTGCTGATATTAACATTTCCCTTTGCAATTTCTGTACAAAAGATCTATTTCTATATTTGCAATAAATTTGTAATTTAAAAAGAAACACTTGCAAGATCTCTTTCATTTATTGGCTCACCCCATGGCTATACTGAATGCATAACACTCTTCTGTTTTAGTACATTATTATTGCATTTTTTTTGTACGATTTTTTTTTCGTCGTAAATTGCTCATCTTTTTTTCTTTAAATGCAAATTATTTCCCAAACCGACAAACACCAGGGTCCACTTGAACTCTCCATTAAGACCTCTTTTTGTTTAGTGAGCCCACTGGCACGCATAAGCACTCAAAGTGTGGGAAAAATTGAAAGCCAATGACTCATGAAAACAACAGGAATATCCACCTGAGTCAGTATTCTACTGAGAGACAGATTTTTAAGTCCAGTGTGTGTGAACGCTTAGGTGAACATACAAATTTAATGAGAAGAACAACCAGAGAGTTTACTGAGCCTGCAGGCAGAAAGTGACAGGGGTTGTGGACGTTGCTGGTAGCATTTAAACTGCTGCTGAACACAAAAGTCTCTGTGTTTATTGTCTGTATTGAGAGCTGAAGTTAGTAAGTTTGCTGTATTAAGACAAAGGAAGAAAATACAGAAACTGCTTTACAACAGAAATTCAGAGAAAAATTAAACTGTCTTGAGGACTGCCATAATGTGCAAAAGTCTTGAGCCACCAGTCATTGCTTTATATTTTGATTCCAAGGATACAGACATGTCGGTAAATAATTTCAGGGGTTCCCATGCTCCGGTGCCTGAAAACTCAAACCCAATTAAAACCAATGTTTCCAAAAGATCACTGGGATGATGTTAACATGTTAGTTACACAAAACACACAGACAATTGCCAAGACACAGACATATAACAGAATCAAGACACGTACTCTAAGAAGAGAAGAAGGAAACATAGAGACAGCTGCAGAGACAGGGTAGAAGAAGAAGAAAGGAAAGGGACAGTAAAGGAAGTCAGAAGAAGTCAGTGAAAGTGAGTGGAAGAGGACAGAAGAAGAAGAAGAAGAGACAGAAGTAAGAAGAAAGCAAGCAGAAGTCCTGCCAGAGCATAGACACACCATTTTATTGACATCCATGACTCTGCCCCCTTGCTTTGTTCTACAGGCTAAGTTGTATAAGTTACACCCAGAAACGTGAACTCCATCAGGTCACGTTCCTTCCGCTAGATGAACACAAGGGTTAAAACATGATGATTTAGGAGTGCTGTCTTCATCAGCTTCACACAAGTGTTTTACACAGGTTGAGCCTCAGTTCTGGCAAGGGCCCACAGTTATAAGATATCATATCATCCTAACGCAGGTGGCCTGCAAGCCCAACACAAAGACAGTACTGTACTGTAGCAGTGTCATGTGAACAAAGGGCTTCAGGAACTCTCCAAGGCTATCATTTATTAAAAGGAGACATTATCTACCTCTGCTTCCTCCCAAGCTCAGAACATACATGCATAGTTCATTAATTGGTGTGTTTGACTAATATAATGGTTAAATAAGTGATATAACGTAATAACAGTGAATATATATATCAGAATGATAAAAGAAACATCCAACAGATGTATTTGTCATTTTAAAAGTGGTCACAATAGTTTCCAGTCAAATATAACAGTGTCACAGGCATAAAATAGTGTTTTTAGACACAAAAGTGATTTCCAAAGAGCTGTCAGCCTTTGGTTCATTTCATACTGAGTTTAGTGGTTCAGTTGGTTCAATTGTGTGGAGCAGGTTGAGCAAGAGTGAGTTTCTACACCCATGTGTAAACCATGGTGGAGGCCCATTTTGGCCCCCATTTCAGCCATTGTGGTGTTGGAGAGCTTGGCAAATTTCAGAACAGAACAAAAGGCAGCCAACATCCAAAGGAGAGCTTTGAGTGTCCTTCAAGAAGCCTGGAGAACTCTTCCTGAAGACTGCTTAAATAACAAGAAGGCTGCCTCAGAGAGTTCAGGCTGTGCTGAAGAATAATTGTGCTCATACAGTACCTTGCTCAGTGTTGCTCCCTCTTGTGTTGAGTCTCCTGTGTAGAGGTCATGTCTGTCTTGTCCTCATTTAGTTATCACTTCCTGTTTTATTTTGAGAGTCAACAGTGCTCGAGCTTTGCTTTGAGTTTCACTTCCTGTGTCTCGTCTTCTGTGATTTTCTGCTGTGTGTGGTCCACCCCAGATGTTTCCACTTCCCTAATCACCTTCCTGTGTATGTACTGTCTCAGTCTCCCTTGTCCTTAAGGATTGCCTGCTTAAGTTTCTGTTCTTAATCCTGTTGTTTACCTAGTTCTGTGTCTTTAGTATATTTTATTTTGTAGTTTACTTTCCTTTCCCATTTGGTTTTGCCTGTTTATTCCAACAACCTTTAATTAATGGCCCATCTGCCTTCACGTTCTGCTTTTGGGTCCTCTTCTCCAACGCTCCACACAATCAACTTCTGCTGACCTTGACATTAGTGGAAAAGAGCATTCTCAGAGTGAACCTTTTACTTCTACAATGCTAATTCTGAATCTTAAACTTTACCGCTATAGCTTTGCATGAGTAACACTTCAAAATAGTCTTTAGTTATTATCTACCAGGTGCAGAACAGATCAGTTCATCGACTGTCTAAAACAAAACTATTAGGGACTTTGAAATGCCTGTTCTGATTGGTCAGCCTGGTTTCTGCAAACAGAGTGGGCACCACATCCGGCTACTCACCTGAAAAAAATTAATTCTCATTCTTGATTCAAAGTAGCAAGCTCTCAAATTCATTTCCATATGTTATAGTGTAATTTGATTCCAGTATATCAGAGTGGACGTCGCAAACCTCAACAGCAGGAAGCCTCACAACAGGATGTTCTGGCTCATTGCTTACTTATTGTAGGACATAATATTAGATTTAGTTTTTCAAACACAAGCTGGATAAAACTGTGACTATACATGTTGGTGTCTAAATGTGTTTGCAAGGGAAATGCACTAAAATACAGACTGAAGTGGAAAATTTCTGCAGTCTAGGAATAACAACCGTAACACGTTCAGTGATTAAAATATTATGCTGCTGTTGCCGAGTGTCTGTATGTAATCTTCTGGCGACATTGCTTATGAGAGCGTCTGCACAAAAACAGCTTACAGTAGTAAGTAGAATAATAAAAAAGCAGCTTAGCTACACAAATAAATATGCCTATTGTATAGATATTGTAGTGGCAGGCAAGTCAGCCTGATTGTAAATACAAGAGAAACATTTCAGTGGGGTTGAAGCCTATCCCGGCTGATGTACGGTGGGACATACGCTGGATGGATCACCACTCCATCACAGGACAAGCACACACTTTCACATCCACACCTGCGACCAATTAAATGAATGTGTATGTGTTTGGACTTTAGGTGAAAACTCAAGTAGAACCCACACAGGTACAAGGAGAATACCAACAAAAAAAAAGCAACTTAATAAGGCCAAACCAAATGTTTTGCCATTCATACTATTTTGATTATCATTTTCCCTTTTCTTTTACCGTATCTCTCTATTTATGTCTTCCATTGTTTTTTCGTCCGTAATGAAAATTGTTTTCCTTTCTGTCTGCCACAGCATCCCTCCCCAGTTTTCAATCATTCACTTACTTCCCCTCCATCTTTCGACCACATTCTTCCTCCAGCACTTCATCCTCTTCATTGTTGCCTCAACCTCCCTGTTGAGAATCTTTTTTAACCAAACTCTGCAGCCATAAAAGTATCTCATACTTCTAAATATCCATATCCCTGAACCATCCATGTTAAGCTCTTTATCGCTGCAGGATTAGGGTGGTGGATTAACCCTTGACTATCCATTCTGCAAGGCAAAGACACGCACAAAGAAAGTGAAGATGAGAAAAGGCAGATAATCCAAGCACGCAGAACAAAAGAGAACAAAGATGACCTTCAAAGTTTTGTGAGAACTCTGCAGCCTTTATAGACTAGAAATAGAAAACATTACTGTATCTCCTCTGACCTCACGTCTCTTTCTTTCTGTGTCACACGCGTGCACATGCACTACAGTAAAACAGAATAATACTGTAAGTGACGCTAAATGTTATGAATTAAGTAATCAAAATTGTCTAGAGTAAAAGAAACGTGTGATTTAGTTCACACACGTGCTTCTGCCGAGTCTTACAGTACAGATCAAAGTTGTGATTGTCCAGTTCTAACAAGCCTGAAAGTCAATATTTGGGATGAACACCTTCATTCTTCAGCACAGCACAGTCATTTCTTTAAGGAGTCTCCAGGCTTCTTCGTCTTTGGATATTGGCTGCCTTTTGTTCTGTTCTCTATCAAAATGATCCCACATTGCCTCAATAATGTTGAGGTCCAGGTTTTGGGGAGGCCAGTCCATCACTGATAGTGTTTCACTGTGTGCATCCAGATTGAAATGCAGCCTCCAAACCATGAGAAAGCCTTCACTGTGTTTTACATATGGCTGCTGTACTTCTCCCCTGACCTCTCTGACACTCTATAAGGCCTGTTGCCTGAGTTTGGTTCAGTTCTTGTATTTTAAAGTTCATTGGATCCAGAAGATATTGATTTGTAAGAGTCCTGCCTGGACTGAAGCTCAAAACTATGGAAAGCCGCATTTACAGTACTGCTTAAATCCAGCAGTAGAGAAATGCAAAGCAGTTATTCAGGTCACATTTATGAAATCCTGTGAGAATCAGATGAAGAAGAACATGTGCATATGGCAGCCCGAGCTTTGACTACACTAAGAACCAAAACACAGCTCAAAGACCCTCTGCTACAACCGTCCAACTGCCATAGAAACCTTTATGCATTGCACGTGTAAACATGGCATGAGGTGTATCCAGAGAAAACAAGCAACAAAAAAAGTCAGGAGGGAAAAGCATTCTATTAATAATGAATCCTCTCCATTTTCCATGGGAACGTTTCTGTATTTTTGAGGCATAAATTGCTTCCTTCAACATGTTGGGGAGATTGAAGTGATTCAGTGTGGAGCTATTTCCAAACATTCAGCCCTAAAGTTGGATTTAATATGTAATTCGAAACAGAGACTTCCCCCAAGGGACAGAAGGAGCAGTTTTCTGTTTTGTTCTGTTTTTATTTTTTTTTTCTTTTCATTGGTGAATAAAATGGGGTGAAGCAACAAACTTGAAGAGTAAAATAAATGCTCAAAATCAGCATGTACAGACGGTGGATTAGTTTTGCTCAGCCGCACATTTTGTCTTTATGTTTTGGAAGAGTTCTTTTGGTTCTGACGGCCAGAAATGAGAATTCCTCCGGTTGTGGCCGATGACGGCTAAGTGAGGAGCCTGTGCGGGGTCCTTGCCACCAGGGTTACTGTCTATGTCAGCAGCCCTGGACTTTAAAGAGACCCCCCACCCCCGGCACCACCACCACCGCCACCACCACCACCACCACTACCACCCCACTCAGAAAAAGTCATTCAGGCAACTTCAAAAGACAGTAAGGTGGTTAAAAGTAACTGCTTAAGGCTGAACCTTTGACGGGAACTCTGGTATCAACATAACAACTTGATCTCCTCTGTCTTTGTATCTCGTTTTTGATACATAGTGTCTATGTGAAAGATGGGGGAGATCACAGTGTTAAGCAGGTGTGAAAGTTGGTTTGTCAGTTTCAACAATGTTACAGTCAGATTAATGACTGACACAAACACCTCATATCTGACTTTTCTGAAGCTAATCAACCATGTGACTTTTTTTTTTGTGTGTGTGTGTGTGTGTGTGTGTGTGTGTGTGTGTGTGTGTGTGTGTGTTTTTTTTCTGTTTCTGTATTTT